>OZ035998.1:40914530-41062030 GCA_964035015.1 Corallium rubrum
AAGTTGTGAGTGATAAATATGAAATATGAAACGTTAGAATGTGTGTGGTATTTCATTTTAAATATAATTATAACATGACGGCTGGGTCTGGCGTTCACTTCGACTACTGGAAAACGGTCTCCATAACGCGCGAGCAAAGACGTGGGAGTGGGCCGAGGAAGATCAGATTGAAGGCTGAATGTGGTGGATACTTCACATTTGTGAACAGGATTATCCTGAATTGTCAATTTAAAGTGTCTAGAATTCAGGATTACTGTCCTGAAGGGACATCTCTGTCCCACATGCGAGTTGTTAAACGAAAAAGCATATAACAAAAAAAACAGTGGGTGTTGTAGTCAGGGTCTAAGAGGTGGAACTTTCTCCTGGTTGTCATTAGGTGTCCTAAAGGTGCGGGTCAGGGTTGGGTTTCATTTTCTTTAATATTCGGGATTATCCTGAATTCTAGACCAATATTTCACAATTCAACAAATACAATAGATATAAGTGGGTCAGTAGCAGTAGAGTTTAGAAGAGAGTATGTTACAGATCGGGATGAAGAACATTTTAAACATTGATTTCCAAAAAAAGTTATTGACGTCGTTTGAATATAATTTCAGGTATAAACAGAGGTACTACTAATTCAACATGGCACTAACAGTGGACCAGATGTTGGAGAAAATCGGGAGTTTTCAGAGATATCAGTGGGCATTACTTAGTATCTTTGGTTACACCATGACATCCGTAATAGCATTCCCTGTAATGGTTGTAACCTTTCTTACCGCCGAGCCAGAATGGATTTGCGTAAAAGGATACAACAATACTGTCTGTAATTTCACTGATCCAATTTCACTAACAAGTAAAGATTACAAAGCAAGATGTAGCATGCCAAGAGATGCTTGGACGTTTGTGGAAGGTTTTACGTCGTTAGTCACTGAGGTAATTCTATACTGACCATAGAGCACACCAAGAGACTGCACACTTCCCATTGAAAGTTATTTTATTGACATTTAAACAACATTTAAACGATTAGTTCATGGTCCACCACTGTAGTTTGGAAAAACAACAGGTAAACAAACCGAACATGCCAACAAACAAACAAACAAACAAACAAACGAACGAACGAACGAACGAACGAACGAACGAACGAACGAACGAACGAACGAACGAACGAACGAACGAACGAACGAACGAACGAACGAACGAACGAACGAACGAACGAACGAACGAACGAACGAACGAACGAACGAACGAACGAACGAACGAACGAACGAACAGAGAAACAAACGAACGAACGAACGAACAGAGAAACAAACGAACGAACGAACGAACAGAGAAACAAACAGACAAACATGCCAACAAACACAAAAACAAATAAACCGGCGAACAGAGAATGAAAACAAACCAACACAACATTATAAACACCAACCACTATACATGCAACATCACACCAACACTGCGGCTAGCACCATGGTGTTACCGACCCCCCCAAAAAACCCAAAAAAAAACAAAAAAAAAAACAAAAAAACAACAACACACACATACACATAAAACGAAAAACGCACATGACCCATAAACTCTTCAAAACTGATGACCAGATCATATAAAGTTGAATGTTAATTCGGCAGGCACTTGGTAAACGGAGGTCTAGATGTTTATATATAGCTTAAACACCTTTTTCATTTTACTTGTAATGTTTCAGTATGACCTAGTTTGCGACAAATCCTATCTTCTGTCGGTAGCTCAATCTTGTTTCTGGGCGGGAATGCTTGTTGGATTGATTTTTGGAGGATATTTGACAGACCGATTTGGAAGAAGAATCATGTATTATTCGGGAATTGTTGGAGTCATACTTGCCACATGGATAATGGTGTTTCCAAAAGAGTTTGCAGTGTTCATAGTCACTCGTGTCTTTATTGGTCTTGCATCAGGTATACGAATAAACGTATTTGAGATATTCAAGATCAGAAATACATTGCTAATTTATTGCATTGTTTATTGACAAATCAATCACTTGCTTATAAGCTGATAAACTCTTTCGCTTTAATTTTAATTTAAATTTATTAACATTTTTAAATTTGTATTTAAATTTATTAGGAAAGCAAAAAAATCTGAATTCAAAATGTTTTTCTATAGAGTTAGATGATGGCAGTCTAAGTTTGGGTCCACAATTTAATGATGTATTTTTAGATGTTTAATTTATATTCGATTATACAATGATCATTAATTGTTATTTATAGTAAAACTGATAGCTTAAAATTTAATTCTTTAATAAAAAAAGAATTTTCTTAAAAAAATCCATACGAAATTTTTTAGACAATTGCAGATTTTCATATTGAATTATATAATTATGGAAAACATTATTTGTTATTTTAAATTCTTGCAAAGAAAACAGTTTAAAAGAAAATCTTGAAAGTTTGTATAAGAATTTGCAATCTAGACTGTTAATGTGTAATCATAATAAAAATATTGTGACCTGACAGGGCTTTTTTAACCTCTGATGGTAATATGCAAAATTGTAATTGTTAACAGACAATCAAGTACCCTCAATGTTTTTTTCTCAAAAATTTCAATCGCGGAGATTTAAGCATGTAACTTAATTATTAACTAATATTGCGCACTTCCAAAATTTGCCGACTCTAATATGTCTGCATGATATTGACATCAGAAAGATTTTTTATTTACCCGATAAAACAAATTAACATCAGAAAAAGAATACTAATGGTCATATAATTCTATCAAATAATACACTAATGAACATAGAATTTAATTATATAAATTAAAATTGTCATCTTAATTTGCAAATGAATGAATCAAAGCAAAAGCAATCAATAACGGAACGTTATTTTTAATGTGCTCGCGTGAAAATATTTAAATGTAATAAAACACATGATGTGAGTGTTTTATTAACATTATTTCATGCCCTCTTGCCACCCACCTCACCCCCAACACATAAACATTTTTGAAAAAGGCCATGTGGTATGTAGCCTCCTACTCGCAGACGTTCTTAGGGTCGTAAGTTTAAACTTGTTAATACTTTTACACTTACTTGTTTTGTAATTTTAGGTTTCTTGAACTCCTCAGGATTTATTTTACTGACCGAATATACTGGTAAAATGCACCGTGCTAAGATTGGAATTTCGTGGTTTTATTTTTGGGTGACAGCAATGTTAATATTGGCTTTACTTGGATATCTTCTCCCAAACTGGCGGCATTTTCTGCTTGCAACAGTTGTTCTTGCAACTCCCGCCATCTTCTTTTGGTGGTAAGTGATACCGATGTTAAATATCGGCAAATATATGTTTTTCTAAGTATATAAGCTAAGTGTTAATCAATGGTCACGAGTGTGATATCATTGCGAGTGAAGCTTAACGGCCACGAGTGGCCAGCCATCTTATCCCATGATTCTTCTGCAATGTAATCATTCTGTTTATTTAATTCACCGCCGAAAAAGAAATTTCAAGAGGTAAAAATTAAAATACTCATTAGTATGCAATTAATAAACGGTGTGTTAAGTGATTATCACACTCTTTGCATTCAAAACAGTTTGATACCGTATGCGGCATACTAATCATCTAAATACTAATAATTTAACAATAAAGTTTAAATGTTAGAACAATAAAATATGGATGTGTCTGAGCACCAACTTAGTTTTAGAGTAAAAACAGATTTTATGTATATTTTTTGGTATAATTAGAACTGTCGTCATTTTGCTATGGCAACAGCTATGTAATAAAAAGTTTATTAACATGTGACTCATGGGTATGATATTGTTAGAAAAGATAGATCAAGGAGAGGAGGTGTTTGTATTTACCTGCGTAGCTCCATTAATTACCATATCAGGCATGATCTTGTGCCATCTGAATTAGAGGCTGTTGGCATCGAAATTATTAAGCCGCATAGTCAGCCTTTTTTCATTGTTTCAGTGTATAAACCCTCTGGGGCTTCATCTGATTTTTTACCCATTTTGAAAGCTTAATTCAAGCTACTGATGATGAAAACAAAGAACTAATCATTCTTGGCGATCTTAATTGTGACTTATTAAAGACAAATTCTGACCAAGCAACTAAGACATTGAAATCACTATATGAAATGCATCAACTATCACAATTGATTAGTGAAGCTACACGAGTATCTATGACCACTGCTAGTTTTCTTGATCATATTGTTACCAGTAAGCCAGAAAAAAATTTGCAACTCTGGTGTTATTCATACAGGCATCAGTGATCACAGTCTGATATTTGCAATTAGAAAAATTAATATGACCAAAAAACACCAGAGAAACATTATTGAAATTAGAAATATGAAAGATTTCCAAGAAGAACAATTTCTTGCTGACATAGGAAATCAACCCGGGGAATATGTTTACTTTTTTGCTGATGATCCCAATAGTATGTGGGACATTTGGAAGCAATTATTTCTAGAGATTTTGAACAAACATGCATCCTTGCAAAGCAAAAAGATAAAGTCAAATAGAATCCCATGGATAACAAGTAATATTAAAAAATTGATAAACAAAAGAGATAAGTTAAAAAGAAAAGCCAATTATCACAAACCTTGAAACTGACTGGCAAAATTATAAAAAGGCCAGAAACCAAACGAACATAGAATTAAGAAATGCTAAGACAGATTACTACCCTAGTAGGATTGCTAATCAAAAACAAAATCCAAAAGAGGCTTGGAAAACAATAAATACTTTGTTAGGCCGTAAAAATAGACCTGCAAGTGTAGATGAACTAAATGTGGGTGAAACAATTTTACAAAGCCCTGAGGAAATTGCTGAGGGTTTTAATGATTTCTACTCAAACATTGGACCAAATTTGGCAAGCGAGATTAACAACTCTGGTTGCAATTTTGTGCAAATTACATTAAAACCTGAGTTCACTACTTTTAAGGCAGTTACTGTAGATAACATTTATCACGTGATCAAAGCTACTGGTATAGATAACATCTCCAGTAAAATTATTAAAATAGCATCATCTGTTATTTCAAACTCACTAACTTATATCTTTAATCAAACTGTTACCCTATGCTCCTTTCCCAATGAATTGAAGGTAGCAAGAGTAACACCACTATATAAAAGTGGCCATAGAAATTTGCCAGGTAACTACAGACCTATCTCAGTTTTGCCTGCCATGAGCAAAATTATGGAACGAATTCTCTATAATCAATTATATGATTACTTAACCGAAAATGAACTACTTTCTGAAAACAAGTTTGGTTTTAGAAAATTCCATTCCACTGCAACTGCATTATTAGATTGTACAAACAGTTGGTATAAACATTCATGATAGAAAGTTGTTTAATTTGGTAGTATTCATAGATTTAAAAAAAGCCTTTGATACAGTGGATAACCAAATTTTACTTAAAAACTAGAACTGTACGGAATCAAAGGGAATGCCTTTTTACTATTGAAATCATATCTATCTGACTGAAACCAAAAATGTCGAGTAAATGGATTTGTTTCATCTGAGCACAGGATTAAATGTGGTGTTCCTCAGGGCTCAATCTTAGGGCCATTGTTCTTTTTGTTATATATAAATGATTTGCCACAGTGCTTAAATGAAACTAAATCCCGATTATTTGCTGATGACACAAATTTAACAGCCTCGGGTGAGATGATAAATGATGTTGAAGTTAAAATAAACTCAGACTTAGAAAACCTCAGAAAATGGTTAATAGCCAAAAACTTAGTCTAAATGTTGCAAAAACAGAATTTATGTTAATTGGATCAAAGCCAATGATAAGTAAAGTCTCAGATTTCCAGATTAAAGTAAATATAAATAATAGCCCAATTAGAAAAGTTTTGGAATGCAAAACTCTAGGAGTAACTATTGACCAACATTTGTCCTGGGAAAAAAATACTGAAAATCTCTGCAAAAAAATCACATCAGGGTTAAGTGCTGTCCGTCGTCTGAGGGCATTTGTCGACAGAGACTCGCTTCTTCCCATCTACAATGCAATTATTCAACCATACTTTAACTACTGTTGTGAAGTGTGGAATGTTTTTGGTGAAACGCTGTCAACACAAAGAATAAAAGCCAAGGCTAAGATTATGTTTAAAATTTTAAATAATATGGGACCAAAGAGTCTCACAAACCTTTTTAGTTACAAAAAAAGAGATGTCAAGTTACAATCTTCGAGACATCTTATCTCCCGTTTGTTTGCCGCAACCACGCACATGAAACAGCATGAAAAATTGTTTCATGTTTGATGGAGCATCCATATGGAATTCTTTTCCCAAAGAAATTAGGGAAAGCAAATCTTTGTCGATCTTTGAACGCAAAATCGCTACTCATGACATGAAGTAATGTATATGTATATAAATAATTAAATTATATTACATAGATACTTTACTGACATTGCTAACTGCTTAAACTTCTATTTTTTTACTATTGCTATTCTATACTTTCTATTTCTCTCTATTGTTGTACACACCCTTCGTGGAAACCAGCTTTTGTTGACGTTGTCAGCGTGTTTAAATAAAATTTTCTAGCTATCTACCTTCTATGCTACTGAGCTTTGATTAATTAACCCTATCTAGCCGGATGGGTGGTGGAAAGTGCCCACGGCGAATTTAAACTTTTGTAACGTTTTGAGTATTTAAAATAAATACATGAAATTTTGTGACTTTTGATATCCAGTGTTGCGGAACACTTTTGTATATTAAAAAGAATGATGAGACGAGACGGATAGACGAAAAATGCATCAACTGTGTCTTTTCTACAAAACGTTTCATGGCCACGCGCCTATAACTACAACTTACGTAACCTAGTACCAACAAATACTTGTAATAGACTGACTCACAAATTAAGAAATCCTGCAGATTTACAACTTTTAATGTGCAGGACTAATAGATATAAAAATAGCTTTCTACCATCAACAATAAAGTTATGGAATGAGCTACGTACCTGAACAAATCAGGTTATTATTGCCTTTAGAAAGTTTTAAGAATTACCTTCGTAACGTTGTCCGTCCGTCACCTCCTAAACATTATAATATAGGTATCAGATACCCGCTCATTCTGTTAACTCGTATGAGATTAGGCTTTTGCGCATTAAACTTTTATCTTCACCAACGTAACATTCTTCCATACGCTTTTTGCTCTTGTGGAGCTGCGCACGAGACTATTAAACATTATTTGTTGCTCTGCCCTAAATACTTCAACTGCCGAGTTACACTCCTGACTTCAGTCGTCTCTTTGTTACATCCATCAATAAATGTTCTATCCTTAAATAAAAGTCTACAAGTTGATTTACTTTTAAAAGGTTCTAACTATATAGGACATAGAGTGAATGTTTAGATTTTAAATTCCACCATGGAATTTATCATCTCTACCAAACGTTTTTCATTCTATACTCGCCATAATAGTTTCATTTGTATTTATATTTGCAGGAAAAGCACTCGATTAGTTTTAAAAACTACTTGCTAATCCTCTATGCAACAATATATGAAATAAATAAATATAAAAAAAAGAACGATTACAGTGATTAGCGTTGCCATGGCAACCACTTTTTGATAACGTGTATGACACAAGTTTTGAAATTCTGCTTTAATTTTGGGCTTTATTATTAAAACCTATAGAATTGATTAACTTTAGTATTTTTAAAAAAATTCAACAAACTTTGTGTTATTTAAGTTTATCTAATGATGTCACAGATCCAATTTGTCAGAATCCAAGTCATCAATTTAATAATTATAATATAACGAAGCATTAGTTTACAAATAATAGCATGATATTATTTACCTCCTTATCACAACAACTACCTCAATGGCCATAAACCAACTAATATTCACCAAATAAACGAAATAAATAAAAAGATTTTTCTAAATTTTTAAGTTTTATACTTGTATCTTGACTGGCTCTAAATACAGTAATAATATAAAAATTTGGTTGAAGAATTTTTCTTTTCTATTATTTGGCTGAATTATTTCACTTTGTTGTGTTTTAGGTATGACGTCAACAATGACGTTATAGCTACGTAACATCTGAGGTGACACTAATAAAAATTAAAGTATTTTTTAATGTTCTATGAGCAGACTAAGTTTCACTTCGATAGCATAAATATTTTTGAGATATCGACCGCAGACACTTTTCGCCCCTCCCCCCAAGAAGACAAAAAAAACTAGTCTAGATAGGGTTAATATAACGATTTTTTGTTAGGTGTTTACATAGTATTGGTCATTAACAATAATGTTTTTACTGTAAGGTTAACTCCAGAATCAATACGCTGGTTACTATTGAATTCCAAAGATGACGAGGCAAGAAAACAACTTGCTAAAGTTGCTAAAATAAACAAGAAACCATTGCCAGAAGATGAACTAGAGAAACCAGTCTTTCAGGAAACGGGTAACTTTTGTCATCTCTTCTCAAATTGGGAAACAATAAAGAGAACACTGATTAGTTGGAATATTTGGTAAGCAAAAGTAAATCATTATACAACCTTAATTTCCAAGAGCCCAAAACGCCTGTACTGTAAAATTACGCAGGGCTGGTTTAGTATATATGCGCATTTAGCTAGGTTTTGTTTTCCAGTTTACGATGACAAAGGTTGAAGTAAGTATATATATATATATATATATATATATATATATATATATATATATATATATATAATCACTTGGCGTAAAGCCATAATATAGTTTAATCAATTCATGACGTTTCGACAATTTATTAAGTCTTCTTCAAATAACAACTAGTACATTCTGAGCCACTTTTATACCCTACTAAGTTTCTCAATTATGCAAAAACAGATTTGTACATTAATATGAATAACAAAGCTAAACATTCTCCATATTTAATCCCGAAGGATGCATTGTCTTAAGTTTCTTTATCCAAAACGCTTCCCGATTAGTAGGTTCCGCTGGGTCGGTTTTGTCAATTAAGACGATTTCGCAATCACTTATTAAACCATTATGCCTTATTCCCAAGAAATGTTGATGAAAAAATGTCTGTGTATGTGTTTCCTTTTTAACTGCCTTTTTCTGGCAAGCTTTATAGTTGTTCCAGCGGAACCTAAATTTATCCGTTGTTTGACCGACGTATTGTTTTTTACACACCTTACATGGACTGGTTTGCAAATCACTGGCAGGACTGGCGTGAGGAGATAGACCACACATTTTGAATCACAGTTTAACCTATGGTTCACTATGTATTGTTCACCATCGGCCGAACATTCAAAAGTGTCGGTCTCTTGAATATTCTTACAGGTTAGACATCGTGATTTGTTACATTTCTTACACCCCTTTTCCCTAACTAACGGGGACACCTTAGCTCTAACCAAATAACTTTTCAAATTGCGGCCGGTTCTAAATGCCACAAATGGTTGTGGTGAAAATACATTCCGAGCTTCTGAGTCTAAATATAATATATGTAGATATTTACGAATCACAAAACCGAAGTCCTTCAACAGGGGATGAAACGTGACTGTTAAAGGCACTCCCGTTTTCTTGGTTTCCCCATTAGGTTTAACTACGTCATCTCGATTACACGACTTTAATCTCTCAAATTCTTTCTTAATTAGCCATGCTGGATAGGCTCTATTTTGTAACCAACCCGACAGTTCCTGCAGATGTTGATAGAAATCATTTTCTCGAGAGCATATTTTCTTGATGCGTAGCCCTGACTATATATTATAGATCTTTTAATATGTGCAGGGTCTGATGATTCGTAATGTAAATACTGATGGCAGTCAGTGGGTTTACAAAACAAACTAGTTATAAAACTGCCATCAGCGTTTCTTACAATAACATCAAGAAAATTGACTCTGGTGTACGAGTACTCATAGGTAAATTTTAGGTTGGGATGAAATGCTTAGACATGAACTGCAGGAGTTTCTCCTCTCCCTCTAGCCAGACGAAAAAGATGTCGTCAATATAGCGCAGCCATATATAATGTACCAGGGCGTCCTGTGATTTCTAATTGTGGGACTTCCACAGAAAGAGCTTCAGAATTTTTAGACTACCATCTTAAACCAATTATGAAAGCTGGAAAATCTTACATTAGAGATACGGGACACTTTTTGGAGAAACTAAAAGAAATTGGGGAAGTTCCAAAAAATGCTTTGCTAGTTACAGCAGATGTTACAAGTCTTTATCCCAGCATCCCACACGAAGATGGTTTACGTGCTCTGTATACTAAGTTAGAAGAACGCGAGGACAAAAAAGTGTCGTCAGAAAGTTTAATTAAGTTAGCGGAATTTGTCCTTACGAATAATTACTTTGAATTTAACTCAGAAGTTTACTGTCAAAATTCAGAGACAGCGATGGGCACTAAGTTTGCTCCACCATATGCATGTATCTTTATGGATATGGTCGAGACTGAATTTCTAGGACAGCAGGCGGAAAAGCCTTGGATATGGCTGCGCTATATTGACGACATCTTTTTCGTCTGGCTAGAGGGAGAGGAGAAACTCCTGCAGTTCATGTCTAAGCTTAATGCATTTCATCCCAACCTAAAATTTACCTATGAGTACTCGTACACCAGAGTCAATTTTCTTGATGTTATTGTAGGAAACGCTGATGGCAGTTTTATAACTAGTTTGTTTTGTAAACCCACTGACTGCCATCAGTATTTACATTACGAATCATCACACCCTGCACATATTAAAATATCTATAATATATAGTCAGGGACTACGCATCAAGAAAATATGCTCTCGAGAAAATGATTTCTATCAACATCTGCAGGAACTGTCGGGTTGGTTACAAAATAGAGCCTATCCAGCATGGCTAATTAAGAAAGAATTTGAGAGATTAAAGTCGTGTAATCGAGATGACTTAGTTAAACCTAATGGGGAAACCAAGAAAACGGGAGTGCCTTTAACAGTCACGTTTCATCCCCTGTTGAAGGACTTCGGTTTTGTGATTCGTAAATATATACATATATTATATTTCAGAAGCTCGGAATGTATTTTCACCACAACCATTTGTGGCATTTAGAACCGGCCGCAATTTGAAAAGTTATTTGGTTAGAGCTAAGGTATCCCCGTTAGTTAGGGAAAAGGGGTGTAAGAAATGTAACAAATCACGATGTCCAACCTGTAAGGATATTCAAGAGACCGACACTTTTGAATGTTCGGCCGATGGTGAACAATACATAGTGAACCATAGGTTGAACTGTGATTCAAAATGTGTGGTCTATCTCCTCACATGTAAAGTGTGTAAAAAACAATACGTTGGTCAAACAACGGATAAATTTAGGTTCCGCTGGAACAACTATAAAGCTTGCCAGAAAAAGGCAGTTAAAAAGGAAACACATACACAGACATTTTTTCATCAACATTTCTTGGGAATAAGGCATAATGGTTTAATAAGTGATTGCGAAATCGTCTTAATTGACAAAACCGACCCAGCGGAACCTACTAATCGGGAAGCGTTTTGGATAAAGAAACTTAAGACAATGCATCCTTCGGGATTAAATATGGAGAATGTTTAGCTTTGTTATTCATATTAATGTACAAATCTGTTTTTGCATAATTGAGAAACTTAGTAGGGTATAAAAGTGGCTAAAATGTACTAGTTGTTATTTGAAGAAGACTTAATAAATTGTCGAAACGTCATGAATTGATTAGACTATATATATATATATATATATATATATATATATATATATATATATATATATATATATATATATATATATATATATATATATATATATATATATATATATATATAAAGAATAGATAATTCAAAATTACTCTATTTCAGCGTGAAGTACTAAAAAAACTAATTCTCATTTAAGCTGCCATATCTTACCACTTACACCTCTCACACTGTAAATTTCAGGTGGTAAAAATTACCCCAAAATATGGGCCAGTAGAAAGTTTCCCACAGAACGCCCCGTTTGTTTGTTTGTGTGTGGGTGTGTGTGGGGGAGGGGGGGGGGGGAGAGTAAAATTTCAATCAATTTAAAAAAGGGGTAATTTTTACCGGCCCGCAATTCCGGGGTAATTTTTACTACGGGCTTAACTTACCTCGCATTAGTTTGCTTACCTTACCACTGCGCCAACCTTCCTCTTCATATTTATTGAAATTTACGATATATAACCGGGTTTTTCTTTAATGTTACATTATTAAGTTCATCTTTTCTTTACTTTTTTTTAACACACTATTTTATTACGTTTCACAACATTTGTGTTCTCTTTGGAAGGGTTTCATTAAAACACACACTTGTGTTGACTTTTTGTTTATGTTCTTTTACATTAGTTTTGTCACATTGAAAATGTGATCAGTTTATAGCCGGTCTGTTTCATATCATACCCGACGGAAAAAAAATAAAATAACTTATTTCGATAACAGTTTATAAAACACTGTTGTAGGCCAGTAGTGATAGACCCCACTCCAGACCACAAAAGGATGCCGCCTCATTAATTATTCAACTTATTATTTATTCATTCTCATGCTCCTGTGGGATCCCCAAACCCTAACCTCATTATGCATACGTCATTATTTCTCAGGCTCCTTTGGGACCCCCTTAACCCTAACTTTTATCCAACCCCCAACCCTAATTCTCAAACCAACCCCCCGTGTAATACGTCATTCCCGATTGGTCTCCAATTGATTTCCGAAGTTACGTCATTATCAAAAGGAACTCCTCTTATATCCGTCTAAGTAATAATAATGACCTTTTCGTTTATACACTTTACCCTACTGACAGTCGACAGTTGTGGGACACGTAGACGTACAGAGCATGCATACAGTAAACTTTAACAAAATAGACGTTCTTCACAAGGAACTAAAGACAAATTGATAGAGACACTTTATATTTTTTATCTGAAACCTTGTCTGGAGCAATATACAGAGCTTTGAACAGCCTAAAGTGTCTGAATTGGCAGAGATAACGTATCGACTTGAATTAATAGCATATCATGAATATTATATTCAAACAGAGTAAGTCATCCTAGAATCATTGCTAACTAAACCTTCGTTTATAAGCGAGGAAATCGTAGGAAGATAGAATGAAGAATCACTTTGAGAAGCCGTGAAAAGAATGAGTTTAAGTGTCGAAATATAAAGGCAAAGCGATTTATTACTTTGAAAGCGTTGTTAGGTTAACTGGAGTACAAACAGAGTAAGTCATCCTAGAATCACTGCTAACTAAACCCTTAGGAAGATAGAATGAGGAATCACTTTAAGAAGTCATGAAAAGAACGCAATTTTAAATGTTGAAATATAAAGGCAAAGCGATTTATTACTTTGAAAGCGTTGCTACGTTTTCTGTTACTAAGTGTGATATTTGAATATTTATCCTCAGTGCACGTGCAGGAGACAAAAGAGAAACTCATTAGGGGTCATTAAGGCAATTAAGCGCTTAGGCAAATCTAGGCGAGGTCATTAGCAGTGTTATCATAGCGAAACCGCGTCGCGTCCTTCATTCGTCTCAGACTCCTTTGGGACCCTCTACTGCTACTCACCCCCGTGTAATACGTCATAACTGATAGCTCTCCGACTAATTCCCGAAGTTCCAAATGTTAGAAAAATTACAATCTTTTATAAGAGCCACCAAATCATTGAAAGAATACAAACGAAATATTCTCATAATGCCTGGCTAAAGACGTAAAATAGGAGGTGTATACTCCAGAAACCCCACACGGGAAAGACACTGTTTGTCAAAGACTATAGTCTTAGGACTATAGTCTTAGTCTTTGGACTATAGTCTTAGTCTTAGTCTTAGGACTATATAGTCTTAGAGGAGGAGGAGAAGGAGGAGGAGGAGGAGGAGGAGGAGAAAAAGGAGGAGAAAGAGGAGGGAGGAGGAGAAAGGGGGGAGGAGGAGAAAGGGGGAGGAGGAGGAAGAGAAAGAGGAGGAGGAGGAGAAAGGAGGAGGAAAAAGAGGAGGAGGAGGAGGAGAAAGAGGAGGAGGAGAAAGATAAATTTCTTATAATCCTAAGACTAAGACTATATAGTCCTAAGACTATATAGTCCTAAGACTAAGACTATATAGTCCTAAGACTAAGACTTTATAGTCCTAAGACTAAGACTTTATAGTCCTAAGACTAAGACTATATAGTCCAAAGACTAAGACTATATAGTCCTAAGACTAAGACTTTATAGTCCTAAGACTAAGACTAAATAGTCCTAAGACTAAGACTATAGTCCAAAGACTAAGACTATATAGTCCTAAGACTAATTAACAATTAGTCACCGAAGTCGAGGTATAATTTATACTATAATAGTATATAATAGTATAATTTCAGAGGTTGATAAAAAACCCAATAACGTTGAAACAAAAACTTTTAAGCAACTGCTTTCATTTTAGCAGTGGTGATTCTGTTCATTCACAGACGATGTTAGCAAGCCACAGTCTTTGTCAGTAAATAATTTCAAAAAAAGAGTAAACAACATCCTACTTTGGCACTGAACTTATTCAAATATATGCTAAAAAGACTTTTATTCTGGTGTTTTGGGTCCTGTGATACGGCTTATTTGCACTTAATTCATGTTGAATATGTTCTTCACTCATGACGAAGTTTTCGAAAACATCGCTGCGACCAAAACCTAGCCAAAACATACAAAAAATACGAAGAATTATAGAAAATATACTTCCTTACCTTTATAAAGTTTTGTTTTTACGATTTTTGTTATGTACAACATCTCAGTGATATATGTTTTCAGTATTATGCTCTTTTGTTTGTCTCAAAAACTACAGACCCCATTTTGAAAAAAAAATCAACAGTTCAATAAATCAACAAATTCTAAAATCACATACTTCAAAATGACAACTCCGAGGGGGAGACTGAAACGAGTAAAGTCAGTGCAGTGTTGAATAAGTACCAGTCTCTTTTCCAAAACTACTTTTGAAGAACAATTTCTTGTGATGCAATAGTCACCGCGCTAGGTGGTGACTATTACCAATAGAAATAATAGACCTAGAATGCGTGCTCTGTCACGTGACAGGGGTCCAAATTAAATTTTATTTTGCCCTTATAGATCCGCCATTTTGAATTTTGCAAAGGGGTGGTATAAATATACAACAATGATCGCGTCTCAAGATAAAGAATTGGAGGACGTTTCATAGGGATAAATTGGATACATGCACGACAACAAATCAGCCACATACACATTAGCATAAAATAAAACAATTTGCAAGACACTTGTTTCATTAAACGTATAAAAACTATAAGTTCAAAACTATATTTCGATCAATTCACCACAAGTACAAAAAGCAACAAAAAGTGCTAAACTTGAAACTCAGAAATTGTCTGCATCAAAGCCCGTTTAAAAGAAAAGAAAATAATCAAATACGTAATGGAAACTAGAAGAAAATCTTTAAAAAAACACGGATTTAATATGTCAGTATAAATAAATGTCGAAAAGACTGATGTATAAAAAGTATGACAGGTGCATAAACATATTTTATATTTCAAAAATCACAAGCTAGAAATCCTTATTAGATTGGATAAAAAAGAGAAAAAAACACTTACTGTCTCCTGGATTAATCCTCCACATTCAGTATAAATCACATACAGATTGGCAAGTGGGAATCATTCAAATATAATGTAAAACAGTAAAAACGCTAAAACCATTCGTTTTAAAAGGCCGCTATCGTCGCTGCATGTCTACATCCAGAGTTTAATGTTCGAAATGTTTTGGCGAAGGATATTGCACTTCATCTTTATAAAATTCACCAATCCAGCAAGTTTTCCGGTACAAAAAACAAAGAAATTCAGTGCTAAAATACATCCATCACTCCACAACATCACCAACCGCAGCCGTGTAAAAAACTGTTAAAAAGTCCTGGGGCGAGTTCCTTTTGCCCTTATCAATCCGCCATTTTGTGGCGACAATTTTTTGACTGACGAGAGATAGGAGCACGCATTCTAGGTATAATATTTCTATGCTATTACCTCAGATTCACCGCTGAGCGGACCAATCAGAAAGCTGGAAAGCCTCTTTTCCAGTCCTAAGACTAAGGCTATAGTCCTAAGACTAAGACTATAGTCCTAAGACTAAGACTATATAGTCCTAAGACTAAGACTATAGTCTTAAGACTAAGACTATATAGTCCAAAGACTAAGACTATATAGTCCTAAGACTAAGACTATAGTCCTAAGACTAAGATTATATAGTCCTAAGACTAAGACTATATAGTCCTTCCTACGACTATAGTCTTAGAAAATTACAATCTTTTATAAGAGCCACCAAATCATTGAAAAAATACAAACGAAATATTCTCATAATGCCTAAAGACGTAAAATAGGAGGTGTATACTCCAAAAACCCCACACGGGGAAGACACTGTTTGTCAAACATTTCGAACTTCGGGAATTATAGTCGGAGAGCTATCGCTTATGACGTATTACACGGGGGGTGAGTAGCAGTAGAGGGTCCCAAAGAAGCCTGAGACGAATGAAGGATGCGACGCGGTTTCGCTATGGTAACACTGCTAATGACCTCGCCTAGACTTGCCTAAACGCTTAATCTCCTTAATGACCCCCAATGAGTTTCTCTTTTGTCTCCTGCACGTGCACTGAGGATAAATATTCAAACATCACACTTAGCAACAGAAAACGTAGCAACGCTTTCAAAGTAATAAATCGCTTTGTCTTTATATTTCGACATTTAAAATCGCGTTCTTTTCATGACTTCTTAAAGTGATGGGGTCTATTACTACTAAGGCCAAAAAATGTTACAAACATTTGTTTAAACTAAATCGGAAATGTATCACAACGTTATTGAGAACTATTAAAATTCAGAGTAAGTTCATACACTGAACACTGTTAGGTCTGTCTTGACTCCTAGCCCATGAGCTTTGATACACAGTGCCAATTTAATGTAAACTCTATGGCCAGCGGTTGTCCGCGGGCGCCTAGTCTTGTGTTGTCGTTGTTGTTTCGTGTTACCGCCATTTTTGGAATAAAGAGACAATAAAAATACGAGTCGTTGTTTCGTTGATTGTAAGCGACTATCACATTGGTGGCAGCGTTTAGTTCGATACAAAGAAGCCCACGTAGTCGGAGAAGCGTCCAGGAGAACGAAACAAACATGCCAAACGAGGAGAAACCTATTGAGACGAAGCTTAAGGCAACATTTGGAAGCAAGGTGACGCCAGATGAATGTGATAAATTCGAGGCGGCGTGGGCAGTTGCGAAGCGAGCGAATTGAACACAAGCGAGACAAACAAGCCTATTCGGTGGTCAACTCCAGAAGGACGAGCGAACATGTTATTGACACAGTTAACCGACAGTGTACTTGTTTGGGCGATTCGTCAACCTGATGAAGTTCAAGCTAATGATACTGAGCTACTGAAGGCGTTGAAAGAAAAGTATGCCAAGATCAAATCACAGGAAGCTTACCAACAAGGCTGGCGAAGCATTAGTCAACAACCAGGTGAGAAGTTTGACGATTATTTTAACCGACTCGAAGTAGCGTACGACAATGCATATAGAGACCCAGAATTTCGTGAAACAAAAGTGAAGTCTCGTTTGTTAGCTGAAAAATTCCGTGACTCAATACGTGATATACGGGCCAGGGAAAGCATTTTGGATAAGGGGATCCTTGATGATACTGGAAAATTAAAAGATTCCCTGGTTATAATTGGCATTGCAAAAAGGGCAACAGAAGTGGGGGATCTTCTTAAGACAGGTCCAACAGTTGGCTTAGTGACCACCCCTGAACATAACAAGTTCGAATCAATGGTTACTGAAGCAGTTGACAAAGCAGTAGTAGCAGCCCTACAACGAGTTGGTCCACAACTGCCCAAACAAAGTCGTAAGGGGCCTGGAGCCGATAACACCAAGAACTGGCTTTGTCACTGTAGAGGCTTTGCATGCTGACGTGACCAATGTAAATTTTTTTTAAATCTTGATAAAATCTCGTGAAAACCTTAAAATCCTAAAGAACACAGCAAGATAAACAATTTTACTTATTTTGAATTTTGCATAATTAATTTTTGAATAAATTATGACGTATGCAAATAATTACGTCAGAAAATTTACATAGCTTGTCATTCTCTTTGATTTTGATATAGATTTGTAATAAAACTGAAAAATGGTCGTTTTCGTTATTATCTTTTAGATTAGTAACTAATCAAGACCATTCAAATAAAAATTCCAGGACTTTTTTAAATTTTAGTTATGGCGCCATCTTGAAAGGCAATTTCTGCCTTTCAAGATGGCCGCCATAACTAAAATCTAAAAAACTCTGGGATTTTTTACTTAATTGGTCTTGATTAGTAACTAATCTAAAAGATAATAAAGAAAAAGACCATTTTACAGTTTTATTACAAATCTATATCAAAATCAAAGGGAATGACAAGCTATGTAAATTTTCTTAATTAATTATTTGCAAAAATTAATTATGCAAAATTCAAAATAAATAAAATTGTTTATCTTGCTGTGTTCTTTAAGACTTTAACGTTTTCAAGAGATTTTATCAAGATAACACCAAGAACTGGCTTTGTCACTATTGCAACACTACCAACCATTTGGGAGGGTGGAAGGCCTGCCCAGATAGGCGAAGATATAATCCCTCTTGGACTCCAAGGCGTCGCTCAAACCCTATGGCTGGAAGAGTAGAAAGGCCAGGTGAGGAAAAAGCCTCAGACCTGGATTTTCGCAGCCCTCCGTAACCGAGCGTGGCGGTTGCGGGACAATTCCTGAAGCACCCGGAAGTCATCCACGCAAACGAAAAAAAGAACCTATGAAACAGGAAAAGGGGCCCACCCAAGAAAATGACCCACTGGGTACTGCAGAGGAAATAAAAGCAATGCGACGAGGAAGAATGACTAAGTTGAGTAGAGGGGATTCTGAGATGGATGGGCCTTATGAACGGAGAAATGAATCCATTAGACATCTAAGAGGAATATTACAGCGTAGCCCTTTTATACGTGCACAGTGGGGGAGCAAACAAGTCAGTGTCTTGCTGGATACTGGGGCAGAAGTCAGCCTGGTAGATGAAAGTGTCTTAACAAGTGCTGAACGCAAGGCACTGAACAAACCTGACACACTACCACCACAGGGTGTAAGTGGCGAAGTCGTCAATTTTGTGGGCACTCTAACTAAGACGGTGAGAGTGGGTGGCCAAGTAGTGCGCAATCACAAGTTCTATGTGGTTAGGAACTGTGTTGTCAAATATTTGGCTGGGATTGATTTCATATACCGACTAGGGAGGACAACATGGGACCCAAAGAAGGGACAGTTGTACATACATGAGACCGGTAAGGGGATTCAACTGGAAAAGATGTACCGTCCTGAAAGTGGAACCACCCCAGGGAACACTTGTGAAGTAGGAAAAGAATATTTTGTCAGGTGTGTGGCAGTTGATGCACTTAAAGAAGTTGAATATTTGGCTGAGCCAACAGTATCCTTAGGTGATGAACCAGTTCGTCCAGCATGCTGCATTGTCAGAGTAGACAGTAACAACGAGTTATGGCTTCGAGTAATTAATGTAAGCAAAGTAAAAGAAACACTCAAAAAAGGTGAGAAGATTGCCCAGTTACACTCGGAGTTTGAAACAACTTTCCCAGGCCAACAAATGAAGCCCAAGCCTACTGGTGGAGTTACAGGGTATCATCGTGATGGGCAACTAGACCCAAAGAAACAGAAAGAAATTGATGAATTACTATCAGAATTTTCAGATGTGTTTTGGAAACCAGGGGACCTCCTTCCTTCTGTTCAAGGCATCGGTCAACACTGCATCAGACTGAAACCAGGCTCAAGGCCTGTAGGGATGCGACCAAGGCGATTGTCACCAAGTGAACGAGGAGACGTAAACAAAGAGATACAGTACCTCCTTGACCAAGGTCTGATCAAGCCGTCGACAAGTGCATGGGCAGCGCCTATAGTAGTGGCACGAAGGAAGAATGGCCAGATCAGACTGGCTATTGACTACCGGGCCCTGAATGCTCAATCGTTTGATCAACATCACCCAATTCCACGAATCGATGACCTGATTGATCGACTAGGAGAAGCTAAATACTTCTCATCACTAGATTTAAAGAGTGGTTACTATCAAATGCCACTAAGAGAAGAAGATGCAGAGCTTACAGGCTTTGTCACCCCAGACGGACATTTCCAGTAGACTGGACGTGGTACACCATTTGGTTTATCAGGAGCACCAGCAACTTTTCAGCGATTGATGAGTGGAGTCCTTGGCTCATTGAACTGGGAAGTGGCACTATGCTACTTGGATGATATACTTGTCTGGGGAACAACATGGACAGAGCACATTCAACGACTGAGAAAAGTTCTCCAGAGGTTCGAAGAGGTGGGAATGCTCCTCAACCCAGAGAAATGCACCTTTGGTGTTCGCAACAACGTCAGCATTCGAGAAACTTAAAGAACAAGTAGTGAAATCTCCTGCGCTACACCTGCCCGATTTCACAAGACCATTTGTGTTAGTGACAGACGCTTCGGTCTGAAGTTTTCAACAAAAGAATTTGAATATAGTAGGCACTGGAGCTATGCTAGCCCAACGTGATCGACTTAAACCGAACGGATCTTTAAATCCTGTAGCATTCTTTCATCATACTCTGTCTTCCAGTGAGAGGAACTACAGTACTACAGATAGAGAACTATTGGCTATAGTACTAGCAGTAAAGAAGTTTCGTGTTTATTTGGCCGGTAAACGCTTCGATCTAATAACAGATCACCGGGTTCTGGCGTGGATCAACGAAAGCCTCGACCTAAATGATGTTCAGGGGAGGCGAGGAAGGTGGTTGGAATTCCTTCAACAATATCCATTCAACCCAGTACATCGAGCAGGAAAGTCCCCAGAGTTGGCAATGGCTGACTATTTGTCAAGAGTGGGACATGGAGAACAAGTGGCGACATTACGTATAACAACCTTGGCTGTAAATCAAGCGGAGTCGGACGGCGCTTATCGACTCTTCCCAATTCTTTCGGAAAAAGACATTCGAGATGCGCAGAGATCTTGTCCAGCAGTAGGAGAATATCTTGTAGCATGTGAAAGACGACATCAATTGAACAACCCGAGAAACGACGAAGCGAGGGCGTTGTGGCAAGCACGTGATCGACTGACAGTTCTTGCAGACGGTATTGTGCGCTATCGCAACCATAAGGGCCGTCGAACACCAGACAACCCACTGGGAAAGAATCAACAACTTCTTGTAGTTCTTCCTCAAAGCCTACGACGGCGATTTCTGCAGTTGGTTCACGATTCACCATTAGGAGGTCACATGGGGCGTGATCGAACGTGGGACCGCGTCTGAGTAATGGTATGGTGGCCAGGAGTAAAGTCTGACGTAGCAAAGTATGTAACGGGCTGCGATGTCTGTCAGCGTGTCAAGCATGGTTTGAAAGGTAAAGCACCTTTGGAAAAGACTGATATCCCGAAGCAGTCATTCCAACGTATCCAAATCGATTTTGTTGGCCCCATTCAAGCATCAGTTCCAGAAGGCTTCACTTATGTTCTCGCCATCCAAGATGTGCTGACGCGGTACGTAAAGCTAGTAGCGACATTGGATAATTCAGCTGAAACAGCTGTTCGTGTGCTTATCGATGAGTGGATAACACAGTTCGATTTACCAGAAGTGACTGGAAGTGATCAAGGACCTCACTTTACCGCCACTGTGTTTGAAACGACCTGTAAGGAACTAGGCATCGAACATGCCCGTGGAAGCCCTGAACATGCCCAATCACAAGGACAAGTAGAGCGGCAGAACCAGCTGTTTGCGAACATTAGAGCAGTATGTAACAGGAACCCAGCAAGCTGGCCAAGGGCGATGCACGCAGTGACGTTTGCCCACAACACCTAAGAGAACAAAACGACCGGATTATCTCCACATGAGTTGATTTTCAAACAACAAGCGAGACGCCCCGAGACCTTCCTCCTACCGCAGACCCTGCAAGCGTGAAAGAAAAAGAATGGACTCCAGGAACTATGCAGCAAACTGCACTTGCAGCTCAAGCCCGCTCGGATACGAAGAAACTTGACGATGTTTTTCAACTCGTTAAGCGTAAGATTATCCTGGAACAGGACAAAAGGATCAAGAAGACCAAAACGTCAATGAAAAGGCCGTTCGAGATCGGAGAGCGAGTTCGAACACGTCTCACAGCCTCTGAAAGGAACAAACGGGGTGGCAAGAAGCTTGCGGACCTAAAGAGTAAGGGACTTATAATCTTAGAGCGTCATGGCAACACCTACAAGTTACAAGCGGAGGATAACCCAACGGGACGTATAAAGCAGCGACACTTTAATGAGTTGGAGTCGGCGCCACGACAGCTTCTTTCATGGGAAACTGACGATTCCGGCGAGCAGTCGGATAACCGTGACCTTAGCAGTGACACTGATGGTGACTCAGAACCACCACGTCGAAGTAAGCGAGAAAGTCGACCACCCAACCGTCTCCAGGTCGACGGACATCGCCAACGGTATGAGCAACGTGAGGCTTCATTCACGGATACGAATGAGGAATTGTCAGAGGACTAAACTATTTCTATATTTTATTTCTTCTAAACTATATTGGGATTTGGAAAGGGAGTGTGAGCGTTATGCCCAATTTAATGTAAACTCTATGGCCAGCGGTTGTCCGCGGGCGCCTAGTCTTGTGTTGTCGTTGTTGTTTCGTGTTACCGCCATTTTTGGAATAAAGAGACAATAAAAATACGAGTCGTTGTTTCGTTGATAGTAAGCGACTATCACACTATAGCTTCAACTATTAAAGCAACAAAATAACTGTCTCAATTTTTGCTGAGCCAAATAATCAATAAGCTAATGTACGAAACTGATGTTTACATCTTTATTTACAAAAAAATATTACTGATACCTAATTCAGGATTGTAAGCTTTTCTTGCTTCCTCTTTATTACTTGTGCCCAAAATAACATATTTTCGAAATAGAAGAAATCCAAAGAGATATCCTCGCCGAATCGTTTGGTTCTATTTCGTCACCAGCCTTGGTCGTGAGGAGAGTTGTACAAGAGATCTAGAGAGTCAACTCTTTTTGCATGACCAATTGGTGATGTGTGTACGCATGGTGCTGCCTAGGCTCTATAGCGTGGCCGGTCACAGAAACGTCCTTATAACTCAAAATTAGAATAACTGAATATGAATCAGACGTTTTTCTACAAGGTGGGGTATTTATCTTATCCTGACCATGCATATTTTTAGGTTTACTGTCAGTTTAGTTTATTATGGTGTATCTTATGGCTCAGTGGATCTCGGTTGGAATAGATATTTGACTTTTGCTTTGACAAGTCTAATTGAATATCCTTCAAATTATGCAGCCATTTGGTCAGCTGGAAGGTATGTATTGTATGTAACAAGGTTCGACATGTCGGGCTATCAAGGTATATTGGTCGGTTCATTTGTTTACTTCCTTTGTTTACTACACTTGTTTCCCTGTTTACTTCATTTGTTTACTATATTTGTTTTCGTGTAGGGGGGCTGAAGTGCTGAACAGAGCCTTTCTAATAATTTTCTCGTGCGGGGGGGGGGGGGGGGGGGGGGGGGGAGGGCGTTTACAAAAAGAGACTCTTCTAGGGGGTCCGGGGGCAAGTCCCCCCAGAAATTTTTGAAATTTAGAGTCTTGGAAATGCCATTTCCTGCATTCTGAGGGGCGATTTTTAAGAACACTGAAGGTCATGAAATGTCATAAAAAGTAGTTAAAATACAACACATTTCAACAATTTTTCGATGTTGTGTTTACTGGGTTGACTTATCACTGTATATGGGTGCTTTTGGCTGACAGGAATGAGTCTGTAACAGTTACTTTAGCCCAACGAGTGACCTATCATTTGTGAATGGTGATTGATGAGTCAGTTACTGCAAAATTTCTGGGGGGGCTCAGCCCCCATTGAGATTTCTCCGGGGGCTAAAGCCCCTCCGCCACCGCCCCCCCCACACCCCCGCCCCCTCCTACTCTACGCCTATGCCTTGTATAATATACAATAGATTGGCACTCATATATATTAATGGTCGTTTTATAGGGTTTTTTTAACTTTTTGAAAATAATTACTGCTTGCTGCTGCACTTATTCGTCTTTTTAAACCCTCAATGCAAATGAACCAATCAATACCTGGAAGTCCGACATGCATGTTTAACTTTGACCTCGCTTGCGTTAACTTCTTGACAATCGTTTCCATGGCAAACGTTTCGCAGTATCGAGATGAAAAGACTTTTGAAATACAAACTGACACACCATTTTCTCAAGTGCCGTGTTTGTTTTTTGAGAAAATTCAGTGTGCACCCAAACTGCCGTCACGCATGCGGTACACTCTTTATAGATCAAATAACGGCGTGTTTTCAACATGTTTTAAACTTACATGTTTTATCCATACACATGAGACATTTTTTTCTGTTGGTTTAGGTTTGGTCGCAAGAAAACTACAGCTTGTGGCCTGGTTTTGGCCTGTCTAGCTTCTATAATAGCAGTGTCCGTTCCTTATGAGAAATCAAGAAAACGTACAGTATATTTTAGCTGTGTTATACATTACTACATAAGCATCAGCATATGATTGCGTTTGACGTTCAGCAAACACTAACCTGCGTATATAGACCTTTTTAATAAGTATATAGAATACGTAATTTTCACCTTATGACGCTAATTTCGTTTCAATTTTTCTTTTGAATTATTTTCAATTTCGTTTATTGTCTTAGCTTTTGTATATTTTCAATAGAATTCGAAAGGCTGAAAATGACGTCAAGTGCGGAAAATGACGTACTCTCCACTTATTAAAAGGTTCTATAGCTGGCGCCCTCAGATATCCACAACTATTCACTTTACTATTAAACCGAATGTCGCAGGTTGAAGGTTCAAACTCAGTCGAGTATATACACTAGTTTTTCTCTAGATCCACTCACTCGGTATGGTTCGTCATTCAGAGTAGCATCTATAATGTAATATTATTCACTACCTTTCACAACCTGAGTTTGCCATCTCCTAAGTAAATATTCCCACCATTCACTGCAGTTGATTTTCTAAATCTGGACATACACATGAAGGTTTCTGACACGTTGATTCTATACGGATGTTCATTCTGTCTTTACCAGACCATATGTGTCAAAACATAATGTGTCAAACAGCACGAATGAAAAATTAATTGACAAGTTACATGCACACACAATTTTACGAGATTGATGGGAGACTAGCCAGTCAAATTGCCGAATCTCATTGGCCTTGCCTTTTGATCCTCAGCGGTGACCAAACAGATTGCAGGCTCTAGGAACAAGATTGCGCCTGAGTTATTGAATAACCAGGGGTGGCAAGTAACGAAGTAAATGTACTTCGTTACTGTACTTGAGTATTATTTTTGAGTAATGGGCATGTAACGAAGTAGATAGTACTTTTACTTGGAACGAAGTCATTTTATAATGTAACGTTTTACTTCGCTATTTTCATTTTGTTGCAAAGTATTTCGTTACTTTTCCAGTTTTTTAAAATTTTGCCAGTGAATTTTACCCGATTTTGACAGTTCAGGCAAGTTATTATAGAATACACAATTACACAAAGTACATCCCCAGAAGTTGATGCGTAGTCCGCTGATCACCAGAGGAACGCGCCTTTCCTAATTGTTGGTTAGTGTAACAGCCCCCACCGCCAACAGTACTTTTACTTTTTACTTTTACTTCAAGTATTTTTAAGAAATACTTTGTACTTGCAGGACAGTATATTTTTATTGAGCAAACTTTTACATGAATCCATTGTCATGAATAACCATGACACCCCCCCCCCCCCCCCTCTCCTTCCGACATTTTGAGTGCATTTTTCTTGTATTAAATATTAATTTATTCACTTTGTTTTATTCCAGCTACAACATCGACAATTTTCCGAATAATAATGGCAGTAATAGCGAAGTTTTATATTAACCTCTCATTTTCCGGCATTTATATTTGGACTGTTGAACTATTTCCGACTTTTATAAGGTGAGCGAAGTACATTTATGAATAGGATATATATAAATATAAATTTGCTTTTCACCAAAGAACTATTTTCTTCTCCATTGACAAGAAATCATACCCGCACTGGGTAAAGATGGCGACTTGTACATTTACTAATTTAGTCACAGTCGTGGTAAACATTGTTTCTTGTAGAACTATTGGAAGATAGGACTTTAAGATCGACTTTGGTTGAAAGGAATCTCTTGCCTAGCTACTTGATTTATTTTAGAGCTATATAAACAATGCTATAGGCTGCTATTTGAACTGATTTTAAAGATTGCTCCGTCACCGGTGACGGACGATATTAGGACCGGACGAGAATGTGTTAAATAATATACGAAGTGGAAACGCCATCTTTTTTGGTACAATTGTCAAATTGGTTTTCTCATAATTTGATTACAAAATATTTTGCGATTGATAAAGCAGTGTAAAGTAACATGCACACAAAATTACTGCCAAAACTAATTTAAACGACATAATATAGTCCGTGAGCGATTCGAAGCAGTTTTAACGCAACTTTATATAAAAGAAGTCCTATATACCGATTCTCTACCTGTCTCTTAAAATATATAGAATTGAAAATCTAAAAGGCAAAAGCAATTGCAAAAATACTTTTCAATATTAAAATTATTTCTGCAAATACAATAAAAACGTTATCAACTTGTATGAAGTACATGTATATATTTTATTACTGGCAACTATTTATCGAGATTTTAAAAAATTGTGTCTTTCAGGAGCATTGCTTTTAGTACATCTTCAGCAGCTGCAAGAGTGGGTTCGATATCTGCAAGTTACGTGATTTGGTTGGTAAGTGATAAGATTAGTTTACTGTACTGTTAATTGCCATGAATGGTCGTTTGATACGGTAAAACGGCAGTGGTCACTGGTGCATGGTACAGCAGTAGAAACTTTAGTTGTATTTGAGTATAAAGAAAATGTCATTTGTCAATAAGACAAAAGAAATAAAGATAATTTTTTATGCACAAACGTTTTCGCTATAATGCTCTTCCGGTGCTACTAAAGCCCTGTTTACACGGCCAAAATTTAAGCGGGATCTGAGCCACATCTGACTTTAAGCTGGTTTAAAATGTTCGTGTAAACAGATCGGCGTAAGTTAATCGCGATTAGTTTGCCTGAGCACGATCAGTTAATCGCGCTTAACTTGGCCGTGTAAACGCAACGGGATTGAAAAACGCTCGCTTTTAATACGGTGTTATTACTCGGGCTACCGCAGGTAGAGGAGTCTAGGTTTCGGTCGCGTTATTGGTAGTTTTTTGGGGGTCGCGATATTGCCCCGGCGGCGAGTTGTCTCTTGAACGAAGCTTTTCTTGCCATTTTATTGATGGTTTTGAATATTTCCACAACATTTCTTGGCACACTACCCAGCACTCGTCTCAAACAAATATGTCACTCAGAGTATAGTCGGACGGTCAGCGAATCAAGGTGTATTAAAAATAATTGGAAACTTTAAGCTGAAGGAGTGAAGGACGTCAGAGAACGGTCATGTTTAGTAATTGCGAAACCGAGGTTTGGCCGTTGTCTCTTTTGAACGAAGCTTTTATTGCCATTTTATTGATGGTTTTGAATATTTGCAAGACATTTCACTGTTTCTCAGTTGTTTACTTGTTTGAACAGCTCTGCAAGTGACCGAGTAAAGTTACTAGTTGATCAGTAACTCGGCTGACAATTGTTTTCAATTCATAGCTATTCATCATAAACATGCTTACAAAGGCTTTACAATGTTTACATGTCAACTGGACACGCCGGCGATCACGGTAGACCTAGTACGTAAAAGATGACGAGCTATTTCAAAACAGCGTGTTCTGAGGATAGAAGAGTAGAAGAAAAATTCGAGTGTAGAATATATATATTTTAAGACCAAACTGGGACCAGTTGCGAAAAATGCAACTACACAGGCCTTCCGGCAGGAATTGAACCCACGACCTTGCGATTCTAGTGCATGCCGAGAGCTTGGTCGCGAGTTCTGTATATATAATGAGGTGGTAATGCCAGGAGAGAATTGGGTATATTATAAGTAATATTGGGTATTTCACTATGTAATCGAGTGAAATGCCCAATATTATTTATTTCAAAACAGGTTGGTCCTGGCTTTGCTGCTTTATAGTCCGACAACTACAAAATGCAAGTATAATAATAAACACCGAATAGAGCAAATACCGGTAAGATATCAATATGTTGAACATGTTCAGTGCATGTCTAGATATCGCGTGTCGTATTACATTTGGAAACGTGTGTTTTAAAACATGTTTAAATATTTTCTGTTTGTCCGAATTTAAATAAATTTTATATCAAAATGATCGCTTGAACTTGCCGAATCCGACACTATAGGTTTTGTCTACTAAATATATTAGATCCCTTGTTTAATTTTCAGAAAAACGGCCTTGTTTAGATTTAACAAACTTTATACAAACATATTTTTCGTATTACGCCATCGCTTGTTAATTAAAGCGTGATTAACGCCAATGACAATGGTATGATTTTTTAATTATTAATTAATTTGGCAATATTATTTTAGATAAGAATCCATCCAATGCTGCCTTTTGGAATAATGGGGTTAGCCTGCCTTCAGTCGGCCATTCTAACAATGTTTCTCCCCGAAACCAATGGTCAACCAACATTGGAGACAATGGTTGACATGGAACAAAAACAAGACGGTCTTCTGTCAAATAACTTGAAAGAAGAAGAATCAGCTGTGAACAACAATAAACGTGATCTCGCCCAAATGTACCTGAATAACCATCAAATGTAAATAGTGAGCTTTGTTTGGAAGAAAACTGAATAAATTAGTCCTTTTGAATGTCACTAAATGTATAACCTCACATTTGGAAGTAACAATAAATGCAGGTTGCAGCAATTCATTGGTTTGTTTTCTCTCTTAATATTTTAAAAATCGTGATGAAAATTTAGTAAAAGGCTTGTTTTAGACGAATTTTAAGTCGTTTTTCCCCTCTAATGGTGGCCGTCAATATTCCTCGCATTTTTGGCTCGGTGAGTCTCCAAAGGGCCTGGATACTAGCTTTTCCCCTCTAATGGCGGCGCCCAATATTCCTCGCGTTTTTGACCCCAATGCCCCCTCTAGTACTTATCTTAAGATTTATATTAAGATCTGTTATTCTTGCACTGTAGGTTAATTTAATAGTCTATCTACTAAAAATTTTAAAATCCGTTGTTATTTGGGAAAACGGACTTGTTTACATAACAATAACATGTGCTATGCGTGGCTGTGGTTAAAAGTACCTTTACAGTAGTGTCACAAAATAGCTTTCGGAGTATCAGTGCGGTTCTATATTAAACTACATGCATAACTACATTGCGTTTGAAAATTTTGTAGTTTTTAACAAACGCAAAATGTGCACGCTGTTGGGCTGTTTCGTGTATGAGGCTATGCCAGCAATGGCAAGTTGCATTGCTATCAGTAGCGGAGTAGCCCGAGTGAACGCCTAAGCAGACGTCTTGTTTTATTTTATTTTATTTCATGACAATTCATTCTGATCATGAAAAAACGTCAGTATGTCAGCAGTCCAGATCCTAAGTAGCGGCGTACTCGACTTATGACTTACGTTTCGGGTTACGCATTTTACTTCTATTAAACACGTACACGTTAACTTACATATACATTTATACAGGACAAAACGAGATCAGGAACTCTTTAAATACACTAACTAAAGTATAAAGATAGAATCGTTCATATTGATTGAATTTCGAATTAAAGTTCGAATTAAACGTGTAACCTTATTTTGAAAAACGAATCACTTTCCTGCGAGAAGGGGATCTACAACAACAACAACAACAACAACAACAACAACAACAACAACAACAACAACAACAACAACAACAACAACAACAACAACAACAACAACAACAACGACGACGACGACGACGACGACGACGACGACGACAACAACAACAACAACAATTTTATTAAATTTGTACCCTTTTTGTTAAATTATTTATGTAAACCGATATAAAGATTAATTAATAGATGGGTACTAGCTGTCAGAAATAGCTATTGCTAAAAATGCCTGAAAGCTAGATTACCAAAAATAATTTAACAATATATCTGGGTCAGAGCGTAAGATTATTATATTTACAGGACTTGCGCATATTTACAACAACAAATACAGTCAATATATAATACACTTCGTTTGATAACGAGAAAGAGGATATTTCGGACTTCAGATGATGAAGATGAACCTCTGGTTTCTCTATGCTTGAAGTTCGAGTGATTTACAGGAGAGTTGGAGGTAAAGTTTTACATTGCGTTGCTGAAATCGTCACTCAGTTGTGCCCGTCATAACAGCGCAGCCACTCCTCAGTTGAGGAAACTACACGTTGGAGGTTTCTACACGTTGGTTATCAGCGATAATCAGTCTAAAATCAAAGAACGAACATACCAGCCCACAGAAAAGTAATCCAAACGACGATTAAAGACGAATTTGACAAAAACCGAAGCGATATATCCTTCTTGCTTCGCGGGTTTCGCCATGATGTTAACAAGGATAAAAAGGCATGGCCACGCGCTAGCCCCAATGGTTTTGCACCCCTTGCGTTCCTTGCGTCATGGCCGAATCGAAGGCTGAAGCGAAAGCTGAATGTGGTGCATACCCCACCCCGGGAAAGATGGGGATTTGTTTTTGTCACCAATTAATACACACCAAAGCCTCCATACCTGGGGAACGATTTCGAACACAAATAGGCCTCTACCTGGGGACGTCACCCTGATTATAAAAGCAGATAACATACAGAGTAAAGACAACTGACAGTACAACACACTATCTACACAAACTTTGAGATATTGTACCTAGAGTATATCTGAACAATATTTAAATACTATAAATATATATGTAAAAGACAACTTTTAATATACTCGAGAAAATAGAATTTCAAACTGCCAAAGCTTTCTTGTGTACGTCTGCTGACCATAAAGACTGCAGATACTATACGAAGCTCTACCCACTGACACAGAATAAGGATCGCCTGGGGACTCCAATGATCAAACTCCTGCAAATGCAGAGCCTCGGGAACACGTTCCCATCAGATCCCCTGCCAATCCCCCTGCTATCCCCACCTTTCCGGGGGGGATTAATATTGACTCATGCATATTAGACAACATTAATCAAGAATCTGGTCGAAGACTAGCGGTGCTTTGGCGTTTATTTACGGAATTTACCCAGTTTGTGGCTACTACTGCTTTGTGGCTGAGAATTTCAACCACACAAGCTTCACAATCAGATTGGCATTACATATATTTGCCAAGGAACGCAATAATCGTGCTTTTGTGTTCGCTAGTTATATGAATCAGACCGACAAGTCATCAGCGCAACAAGAACGATTTTCAGAAGAGGTCGTCCACAATCCACAGGTATTCAATGGGTAGTACTAGTCTTCGTATAACTTCATTCGGTATTTGCTAGGCTCCATGCCCTTGATTCTTAGTGAAATATAACTGCTCTAAAATGTTTCAGAGCCAAGGCCTACGGTGATCATGGCTGTCATATACACGGTGCAATTTTTCATGCAAGAACCATTGCACTATGTAACATGCTGTACTACAATGGTCAAAATCGTTGCGAGACAAGTTGCAACAATCGTTGCACAAAGTAGAATCACGTTGTACTTTCTGCAATGATTGCAGCAATCTGTTTCAGTGTTGCACCGTGTAACACCCCTTCAGCAACTTGTCTGGCAATATTTTGTTATGATTTGGCAAAGGCCTGTTACACCTGTATGGAATGTCCATCTTTTGTGCACTGGACATCAGCTTATCCTGTATATTTGTGCACCAATACTAGGATATAGATTTGTCCATGTGCACCAACAGGCATTTGACTGTTAGTGGTGGCACCAGCATGGAAAGGATGGGGCTGCCAATTTTAGCGCTGCAGGCATGATAACTATGTAGGGTGGAGCCCATGTAGGGGGGTTTGAGGGCATGCTCCCCCGAAAATTTTTGAAATCTAGACTCTCTGAAATGCCATTTCCTGCATTTTGGGGAAAGAATTTACAGAATTCTGAAGGTCAGTCTGGTAGCTATTAATTCCCATGTTTGTTTGGTCTTTGTTTCTTTGTTTAAGTTGGTTATGTCAAAATAACTAAATTAAAATTAACAATTCAGCTCAAAACAATTAATGAAGTCCATTATTAGGAGCAGAAACAACACAGCTTTTTTACACTATAATAGTATCATATCAGTCAGTGGCATTGTCTCAATGTCTCTACCATTTATAACTTAGCTTGTGCACCGCTGTTTATAACCACTTTTTGTGTGCACCAATAATTGCTATTTTGCATTTTTGTGCACCAGTTTGTGCACCAGTTTGTGCACCATTTCCCGTTGCTGTGCACCGGACATGTCCGGTGCACAGCCTCTACATTCCATACTGGCTTGAGTGTTACACAGCAGGGACGGATTTTCTGGGGGGGGGGTGCGGGTGGGTGGGTGCGCACCCCCCAAAAATGTTTGCACCCCCCTGCAAATAATATATATTACCAGCCTATTGACCAAAATTGGAATAGAATATATTTCAAATAATTAATTGTTCCATCCCTCCATAAATTGCAGGCACATATGACTTGCGTTCTGAGTACTTTCGCTGGTTAATATACATACATTGCACTGCTGACCGTTTAAATCTTTTGGTGAACGATCTAATCAAAGGCTCCAACCTTGCGCTTGACATCATGTCTACAATCAAGTCCCTCTATACATACACAAAACCCGAGAATGCATGACCCAAAACATGTCGAGCAAGCGAGTGGGTTTTACCATAAGTTGACAACTGCAAAGCAGATTATTGGGCTGATCACATTCCATGCATACCTAGCTAGAATGTTCTTCCTGTCCAAAGAGCTGCAGAGTCAGAGCATCAACTGGACAGATGTTCAGTATGAGGTTGAAAGGACCCGCAAATCAGTTTCCCTAATAGACGATGATCAGATAAGAGTGAAGCTAAACGCATAGGCGTACGGGGCCAATCTCAGTTGGGGGGACTGAGGCTATTTGCCCGAAAATTTTCTGTCACCCGAATTTTCAAAATGAATCAATCATTAACTAAAACGAGTTTTCCACAAAGTTGTGACGATTATTTATTTTTAATTATTTACAATTACAAAACAATATAAATTTGCAATATGTTATGCAAAAAACAACGTAATGTTCCCCTCAATGGGAATCGGAAGCTATCAAGTCTTTCAGAAGCAGTCTGAGAGTCTCAGAGTCTTTTCTCCCATACCATTACAAATATATATATATACAATCTCTCGCAGATCTTGTTTATCGCATGCAAGTTAAAAGAAATAGGCATTGCGACCTTTCCGTTTGCCAAAAATGTCTATCATTCTTTCCATGTCTTCTTTCATCAGACGATTTGCGTACTCCCTTTCAATGTTTATCAGTGCTATGTTGCCAAGCCTCTTTTCGCCCATGGTACTCCGAAGGTACGTCTTCAATCTTCGCAGCCCGCTGAATGACCTTTCGGCGGAACACGATGTTGCCGGAATCACTGCTAAAATGGTAGCGGCTTTCGTGAACTCAGGCACCATTTCACACAATTCGTTTTTGTAAAGCAGATCTATGACATTTGAAGCTGTTATTACACGATCGCAAGAGGCGTCAGCGTTACTTTGTTTGAATTGGTTAAAAAGTCTCTGATCGACTTCTATTAGATCTTTGTCGAGACCATAGAAGTTACCAACGAGTTCGTAATCTGACTCTGATGGTTTTTCGCTCAGAACAACTGCACCCAAAGCACAGAGCACGTCTTGGTCATTTCCTTGAAAACGATCCAGCTCTGCCAAAACCTGGTCAAGAGATTTGTAATAGGTATTGACTCTATAGTGCTGCATAGGTGTCATCGCTTCGGTGTTCGATGTTGCTGACTCGCCAACGAGATATTGTACACGGCGAGAAGGTTTTTTCCGTGGTACACGTGCATCACGAATGTTGACAAATTTAGTATTCTGGGTCCAGCTTTTAATGTCACTGCTAATTTTATCGGCTCGTTTCCAAATCAGTTCGTAGCTTTCCTCGGTACGGCATTCTCTCAATGTCTTCATGGTAAGTGTCGCGTTTCGTCGAGCGTTAATAACATCAACGTTCTTACCCTGTAAATAAGTACTCAGAGCACTGGTGTTTGACAAGATGACTTTCAGTATACATAGTCCCAGAACAAACTCAAAATCGCAGATGACATTTAGCAGGGCTCTGCTATCGGAATAAGTTTTAGGGTCTTTGTCGTTGGCCAGTTTAATTAGGGCTTTCACAATTCGCTCGATCTGTTCAGTTACAGCCTTGACCGCTTCCCATCGACAAGACCAACGCGTTACACTTAGGGATTTAAGTGTCAACATCAAATGATCGCGTTCGACTTCAATATCACCGAACATGGCGTGCCGTTTCGAACTTGCCTCAAGGAGATTGTACAGACTCTGAATAGTCCCGAGTGCATTACGCAGTGGTTCGACTTCTGACATCGTGTCTTGCAACGCTAGGTTAAGTAAATGTCCGTAACAATGCACATATATCGCACGTGGAGAACAGTCCTTCATCCGCGCGACTACTCCCTTTTCTTTGCCACTCATGTTAGCTGCACCGTCAAAACATTCGCCAACTATATTGATCAAGTCCAGGTTGAGATCGGAGATCGCCTTCGTTATCAGATCGTATAGGGTTTTGCCATCGGTTGTTTTCGTTTCGTAAAAGCCGACGAAAGCTTCTTTTTTAACCCCATCGGCGATAAAACTAAGGCATATGGAGACTTGCTCATGATGACTGATGTCGGATGTTTCGTCCACGATCACACCAAACGGCCCACTAGCGATGCAATCCTGCTGAATTCTTTCTAGTATAAGATCAGCTAATATTTGAAGAATTTCGTTTTGAATCTCTGGCGCAGACCATTGCGCATGTTTTTTTAACTGAGTTTTCAACTTTTGTTCGAGCCATGGAATGTCGATGCAGCGTAAACGCAGCAATTCCAGAAAGTTGCCACGGTTTCCGTCGGAGAAGGAGCCGATATCATCACGTTTCTCTTCATGCCCTCTTTGGGCGATGTTCTGTTGGGCCGTGTAGAATAAAGATTCCATAATGACTTTCATATACTTGCGGTTCATTTCAACAAAGTCCTTGTGAGCGGTATGCAGTTGTTTCATGACCGATGTTTGTTGTCTCATGTTCGATCGATAGCTTATCCATTTAGCCATGGCTTCTTCGTGGTTCGCGCTGATGTGGTGTTTCTTTACTTTAGTCGCTCCGTTTTCTTCCAGTTGGTGAAATGAAAAGAATCATCATTCAAAAAGCGTTCACATGCGAAACAAGACGCCTCGTGATTGACAATCGAATAGTTCAGCCAAGGGTACTGTTTGTACCATCCTGCCTGGAAATCTCTCTGGAAAGACTCGTTGCCAAACGTGGTGGGATTATACTTGTCCAGTACTGGTTGTCGAGGGCCATCCAGGTCGCTATTCGACATCACCGGAACGTCGCCATTGGGATCGTAGGATTCTTTTTCTTTCTGGTCAAAATTTATTTCTGGAGACTCGATTATACGATTAATCTCCGGCGATAGAGAGCTATCTCCAGGTGAAGAAGGGAATTCGCCCATATTCTCAGGCTGGGAATCGACCAAATGATTATAATCAAATGTAGTTGACGGTATATCCAAGCACTCCGAGTTTGTATTACTTTTACGTGTTTCCAATGATTCTGCGTTTGTTCCACATATCGGTGGAACCAAAGGGACGAAAGACAATGAAATTTCTTCTAACTGAAATGCATCCGGTGAGACTGAATTTGTATCAAATTGTGATATAGTCGTGTTGTCCGTGTTGTCTTCACATTTTGACGTGTCTACAAGTTTTCCTTGTTCCGATGTATCCCGAACACTCTCAGATGAATTCACCACACTTTTCACAGAATCGTTTGGAGTCGGATCTAGTTTAGGTCGTTTGGCTACGCCTACGGGTTCATTGTCATCTTTCCTGGTGAAATTCAGTTGGGTTTGAGAAGGGGATATGACTGTAGTAAATTTCACATTTTTTCCGAGGTGTTGACTTTTGGCATGGCGGTCTTTGTAATCGGAGTCAATGACTTTACTGCATTCAGAACAACTGACGCGAAGACGGTAAGCGTGATTCTGACTCTTCTGAGACTGTTTAGAGTTTAGACCGTTTGCCATCCATAAATCTATTAGGTGATGAGCGGACTGAGACTAGTGTCCTGTGTCTTGTTACGAACACCGTAAAAAGAATCTTAGTCGAGGCAATTAAATTTTTTTAATGTACTTATTATAAAGTATAAACCACACGATAGATCCACTCTGCACACGAGCTCCTACATGTAAAACGCTCCTCAATACAATAACTTTACCACACGTTCTATTTATTATAAACAACAACTCTAATCTTAGCAAAAACAACAATCAACAATGTTGTGAAAGTGAGCGAGCCGCACTTATATAGTGTTTCATCTCAAGCTATTTTAGGTAATTGTATAATGTCTATAATCAGAAATTACTTGATATACTATTTATAGTTCAAGCTTATGCAAGCGTGAAGCTTACCGCTTACGCAAGCGTACAAGTACTGTAGTCTAATGTGAGTAATGTAGCATATCAAATATCAATAATCTAAAATCTAGAATGTTCTGGCGTGTCGGTCTCACAAGACTCACATCACATTGTAAAATGTTATTGCGCGAGGTCTTACTACCATTTGCGATCAACCGTTAGGCGTGAGCGTTTAAACGCGTATGTTTACGTTTCAAACGTGCAAGTTTCATAGGAAAATTTTGACACTTCAACAATAGCCTAATCAATCATTTGTCAAAAAATGGGCGGATGATCATGAAACTATTGTTGAAGTGTCAACATTTTCCTGTGAAACTTGCACGTTTGAAACGTAAACATACGCGTTTAAACGCTCACGCCTAACGGTTGATCGCAAATGGTAGTAAGTATTATAGTATTCAAAACGGAAACCGCGAGCGATTTCATTTTACAAGTATACAATTATATTTCTATGATATATATATGGTCTCATTCAGTCATTCTCTTATGTTTCTGCCCGAAAAACCTTAATATATTGCCCGAAAAATGGCTGGTTCACCGAATCTGGGGGGGCTGCAGCCCCCCCCCCCCCAGCCCCCCGGCTCGTACGCCTATGGCTAAACGAGTATTCTGAAAAGACCGGCATACCTCTCGAACTCACCATGCCAATACACCGAACAAGATCATCAGCCACTGCTGAAGATTCAATCAATAACATCATCTCTGACCTCAACTCTTACACGAAAAGCAAGATCAAGGAAGAGTTCCAAATCCGGTTCGACAGCAAGAACATCAAAATAATGAAAGCTTTCGAAGCTTTGGATGCGTCCAAACCGTGCTACTTGGACATCGAGACTCTGGATTATCTTGTTCAGCACTTTGATTGCTTGGGCATTAACAGATCCATCCTCAAACTGGAATTGTTGCGTGCCAGAGAAGATTTCCAACGGGGGCTACCGATTAGTGAAAAGAGATCTGCTAACCTAATGAAGCTCGTCAACTTAAAGAACACCATTGCAACGAGTACGGCTACTGTGGAACGGAGCTTTTCAGCAGTGAACAGAGTCTGTTCCAAGTTACGATCAAAGCTAACTCCAAGCAGACTCGGGGACCTTCTATGCATAACCCTAAACAAAGATCTGGTACCGAAACTCGAGATTGATGTACTCATTAATTCCTGGGCTTCAAAAGGAAACAGAAGGGTGAATGTGTAGAAAATGCAGTATGTGATAATGAGCAATGACGTCTGCTGGATTTGGTCGTTCAAGATGTTTGACTGTTCAGTCTGTTCTGCTTAACTCAGTTAACTGTGCTATTACTGAACTCACTATACATAATAATTGTGAATTTGTGATTAAGTGAAAAGGTTGTGTTAACATTTGTCACTTTCGAGTTCACCGGGTCGTTCTTCGAGTTTACATTGCCACTGTTAGGCGTATTTTATAAAGTAATATATAAATTAACTGCTACGAGTGAAAGTAATAATGGTAGCGATTAGCGAAATACACTATATAATTATGTAGATAAAAAAAGTAGATTGTTTGAATAATTTGATTATTCTACTGATATGATGGCCACAGAATCACAGATGCGTCCTAGCAAACGCATTCTTTTAAAATTTTCCTTGACCTTGCAGTTGCCCCCAGACCCATGCCAAAGCAATCAGTAGCACCCCCCCAGATATTTGTCCCCCCCCCCCCCCCCCAAAAAACAAAAATATGAAAATCCGTCCCTGTTACACAGTGCAATTTTTCAGGCAACTTGTCTCGCAATGATGACTCATGTAGCATTGCAGTTGCAAGACAGGGGGTGTTACACACTGCAATGCATTTATGCAATTTTTCAATGATGTGGATTTCAATAAAAGTGTGTAGACTGGGCCAGGGAGAGGCTCGACTGAGTGCCAAATCATAACAAAATATTATTGTGAGACAAGTTGCTGAAGGGGTGTTACATGGTGCAACACTGAAACAAATTGCTGCAATTGTTGCAGAAAGTAGAATCTGATTCTACTTCATGCAATGATTGTTGCAACTTGTCTCACAACGATTTTCACCATTGCACAGTATGTTACACAGTGCTATGGTTCATGCAACTTGCCTTGCAATGGCCTTTACTAGTATCAACTTCTGAAGCCCCTTGTGAACACCTGATCACTCTTTATTTAAACAAAATTTGTAGTTATATTTAATTTAGTATGTCTTTGATTTTCACAAGAGGATTTCAACAATGTGATTTTCATGGCATCACATTTATATTCGACAAGGAACAGAATAATCTGGCTGCTGTAAATCTGCATTATTTGGCAAAGTCCTAACTTCACAGAACTTTAATACCGCAGAGAACTGGTATTAGATACAATACAAGCAAAAAACGTTGGAAATTTAAATAAGTTACCCAATTGCCAATATTTCGAGTTTGAACATGGCAAAGACTCACGAAGTTGTTCTTGTCAACACTGAGTGGTTGTATAATTGTATTATATATTTGATACTTTTAGTGACAAGTTTTACCATGCTGTTTTACTAATTTATCTATTACAGCTGATTGAAAGCAGAATTTGTGAAAGAAGTGCTTCAGATAATCAGGATTCAGGAGCACTGCGAAATCACATGATTGAAAGAGATTTCTGTCAGAAGCATTTTCTCATGCTGCGTGTGACAATTTGCACATGCAATTATAGTTGTTAATATCTCAGTAAGGTCTAGAGACTTGCAATTACTAAATGATGGCTTAAGTGCTATCGATTCATTCCCTATGACTTTAATAGTATCACTTCAATATTTTAAATGGCAGTTCGTGAAACCCAACGGCCTGTTCTGTAAACTGTCCTTGTGGGCTGATGAGTTGTTTGATTCTACCAAGTGGACATAAAGGTTAATGTTTACACAATACTGCGATTAATCAGGGCGATTTGTGGTTTAGATGCATGAAAAGACATGGTAATAATAAGAAGGGTCAGTGTAAGGACTTCTAACTCTGACTTAACCTCCACTGACTGTTCTGTATAATTTTTCCATGTATCTAAACCATAAATATCTTCTCAGCCTAGCATAAACTACATGTACATGTATATTTTTCTCAGAGTGCTCTCGTGTTTGAATAAATACCATCACCAGAATGGCGATCGCTTAACACTTCCGGTATGTCTTGATTGGCTGATGAAATGTCTCTCAAAACAGTAAAAACTGTCGAACTGTTCCAGATGTTCTTTCTGCTCTCCTCCCAAGTTAGCCCCACCCCTTTTTACCCCTCAATCCTTCATGTGCCCCAGTTATCCCTAACTTGTGGAAAAATTGTTTCAATTTGGATTTGTAGGAAATTACAGTGAAATCATTAATATTTTTCAACTCAGTAGGCAATGAATTAAAAAGCATGCATAGGTCTTTTGTATTTTATTCTGGCTAGTTAGTATTCTCGGACAGGAATGATAGGAATATTAATATAACTAACAGATTGAAAAGTATTTTTTTATCATTTAAACAGGTATATAAATGAAGTAATTCAATATGGCACTAACAGTGGACCAGATGTTGGAGAAAGTCGGGAGCTTTGAAAAATATCAGTGGATTTTACTTGGTATCGTTGGTTACACCACAGTAACCGTAGTTGCATTCTCAGTAATGATTGTAACCTTTCTTACCGCCGAGCCAGAATGGATTTGCGTAAAAGGATACAACAATACTGTCTGTAATTTCACTGATCCAATTTCACTAACAAGTGAAAACTACAAAGCAAGATGTAGTATGTCAAGAGAAGCATGGACATTTGTAGAAGGTTTTACGTCGTTAGTCACTGAGGTAATTCAATACTGATAACTAGAGCACACCCGGAGATTGCACACCTCCCATTGAAAGTTATTTAATAACATTTTAAACAATATTTAAAGTAAGTGTTAATTACCGAGAACAGAGACATTAAGACCCCGTTTACACGATGCTGGTACAATTTGAAAACGGAACAAAATCATGCCGGTATGCAAATACGGCATATAACATTTCATGTTATTTTTGTGCCGGTATCGTGTAAACGCTAGGCCTAAACGGCATGATTTTGTTCCATTTTTGAATTGTACCAGCATCGTGTAAACAGGGTCTCAAGCCACATGCTTCTCGAGTCGTGTAGTGCCCAGGTTAATTGGCATAGCACCGAAGGAAGTATAGGCTTAATCCGAGGTTCAAGGTAATTAACTAATTTAGTTCAAATTCACAAGGTTTTGTCTTTATCTGTATGGATTGTTTTCACTCACGTGATCGGTGGCCCCATTGGGGTGGTGAAACAACACGAAATTTTTGAATAAGAATAGAGCTAAATTCCCATAGGATAAAGATGGTACACCAATATGGCCGCCATTTCATTGTTTCGGTACACCAATATGGCCGCCGTGATGTAAGATGAAAACGATCTATACTTCCCTGGGCTTTATGCAGATTAAGACCGTGCATTTATAATATGCAATTCAATTCAGTTTGTATGTGAGATTAAGACTTATGAATAACAAAGAAAACTGCGTGAAATTTGGACTATAAATGTGGATTAGTTCATGGTCCACAACTGTATTTTTGCAAAAACAACTTTCAGGTAAACAAACAAACAAACAAACAAACAAACAAACAAACAAACAAACAAACAAACAAACAAACAAACAAACAAACAAACAAACAAACAAACAAACAAACAAACAAACAATGACTGTTGTAATGTGGCACCTATTTATTAAACTGAGGTCTGTATGTTTATAACTGACATGCCTTTTTACTTGTAATGTTTCAGTATGACCTAGTTTGCAGCAAATCCTATCTTCTGTCTGTGGCTCAATCTTGTTTTTGGGCAGGAATGCTTGTTGGATTAATTTTCGGAGGATATTTGACAGACCGATTTGGAAGAAGAAGAATGTTTTATTTGGGAATTGTTGGCGTCATACTTGTCACATGGATAATGGTGTTTCCAAAAGAGTTTGCAGTGTTCATAGTCACTCGTGTCTTTATTGGTCTTGCAACAGGTAGGAATAAAACGTATTTCAGATATTCAAACTCGGAAATATGATCGGCTAATTTCTTGCTACAAATCAGCAACTTGCATGCTTGTAAGTTAGAATAATTATTTAAAAGCTAATTAAAGTTTTAAGGGGCCGATTACATGGAGATTTTCAGCCCAGGCTGAATAACCGGGCGAAAATTTCAACCCGGTCTTCTTATTAAATCCTTGTGATACGAACGTAGCGATTACATGGGAAAAAATTTCAGCCCGCAGGATGGAATTTTCAGTCCGGTCAACTTGGCTGAAATCGCCCATGTAATCGCTCAAAATTTTCAGCCAGAGCTGAACTAAGCGTGTGAACAGTATCGATCGTTCATTACGCAGCCGCAAAACAAAAATTCTTCGATTTCGTACGTGTTATTGATTAAAATTTTGGTTTCAGCCCGGGTTGAAATCGCTCATGTAATCGCAATAAAAACTCATAAATAAAAGAAATATAATAAAACTGATTTGTAAAACAGACTTTTATTGAATTGTAATAATTATGTAAAAATTAAAAAAGTTTAAAATCATAGTTCAAGTTCGTACAAGAGGAAATCTAGTTAAACTGCAGTCATAATAAAGATATTTTGGTAATAAATTAGCAGCGTTTTGGTTGTTCTTTTTCAAAATCAGTATGCATGACGAATGGTGTATGACCACAATTTTTAGACATGTGAAATATAGTGATATAATTATTTACTACTTTTGTAATTTTAGGATTATTGAACTGCTCAAGATTTATTTTACTCACCGAATATACTTGTAAAATGCACCGTGCTAAGATTGGAATTATGTCGTTCTACTTTTGGACGACAGGTATATTAATATTGGCTTTAATTGGATTTTTTCTCCCAAACTGGCGACATTTTCTGTTTGCAACAGTTGTTCTTGCAACTCCTGCCATCTTCTTTTGGTGGTGAGTCATGTCAACATAGATAATGGAAGGGGAACTGGATAGGAAACTTAATTATAACGAAACCGGAAACGATGTTTGCACAACTTGCTATGGTATCATTATACACTTGTAAGCGGCTATCAGCTATTGCTGAAGTTAAACAATAGTGTGTAATATCACTTAAGTTCAGTAGTGTCTGATTTTAACCATGTGGGACGACATGTTAGGTGCATTAATTAGCCGCTTTTAAATGTATAATTACCATAGCAAGTTGTGCAAATATCGTTTCCGGTTTCGTAACGTCGTTTTAGGCTATACGTCCAACGTATCCGGATTTTTTTGAAAACGCAACTTTTTTGTTACGGATTGGCCTTCCGTCCACACGTAAACGATGAAGCGGTTATCAAAAACGGAACTCTTCGAAGACGGTCTCCTGGAATTTTTTGAAAACACTGTTTTCCTGTTCTCGTGTGGACGCGGATTTTTATGAAAACGGATAAAAAAGTTGCGTTTTCAAGAACATCCGGATGTGCTGACGTAGCTTAAGTTTCCTATCCAGTTTCCCTTCCATTATCTATGTCAATGTCAAATGTGCATTAAGCAAATATATGATTTTGCTAATAGGAAACAACCTTCAATGAAATTTTGAAGCAGTTATCTAATAGCAGCTTTTGGGAATACTATAAATGATATCTAATGTTAAGTTGAATGCATATGGCTCATTTACTAGCGAACGTTCAACGTTGTTTATTTGCTTATAAGTCATTAATATAACGATATTTTGTTAGGCGTTTTCATAGTATTGATCATTGAAGTGCCTATGAACCAAAAATTAAGTTTGTCTTATTTGAAAGAACACTTAAAATGTTAGAGTAACATCTTTTGCAGTTTTTCGTTTTCTGGCTTCGTTCTTGAGATATTTTAGTTTCTTTGATATGCAAATTTGACTTATCATATAACTTTACGTCACACTTAACGATTTATCGCAATGTCTTCTATATCTTTGCTATTGTCGAACAAAAGCACTTGGCGAATTAGGAAGCATGTGCGAGTGTTTCTCCTACAACAGAGTCTGTAAATTTTAAGTGGTTTTTTTTGACAATAACAAATATATATAATCTTTTGCGATAAGTCATTATGCAAAGAGTGACGTAAAGTTATCTTATAAGTTGAATTTACATATCAAACAAACTGAAATATCTCAACACCGAAGCATGAAGGAAACGAAAAGCTGCAAAGTATGTTACTTTCTCATTTAAAGTGTTCATTAAAGTGTAGACACTTTAACAATAATGTTTTTTATTGTAAGGTTAATTCCAGAATCAATACGCTGGTTACTATTGAATTCCAAAGATGACGAGGCAAGAAAACAACTTTCCAAAGTTGCTAAAATAAACAAGAAACCATTGCCAGAAGATAAACTAGAGAAACCAGTCTGTCAGGAGATGGGTAACTTTTGTCATCTCTTCTCAAATTGGGAAACGACAAAGAGAACTTTGCTTAGTTGGAATATTTGGTAAGCAAAAGTAGATAATTATACTAGAAATACATAAACGCAACGACCCCTCGCCCGCTTTTAATACATTAAATATACATAAATACACCCCCCCCCCCCCACCCCACCCCCCACCCCCCGATTAATAAGCACCTGATCTGTTTTTGTATACAAATATAAACACCCTTGCCCTCTTGGCCTCCTTTACATCTTGTTTTATCACTTTTATGAATGTAGTGTTTCTATTATTGACCTATTTCCAAAGCAATGTTTTATTCCAAAATAATAAGGCAGTGGCTGAGGAAAAATTTGTGTCATGCACGACCTAATAGCACCAGAAACTAATAGCAAAAACAAACAATAATTACAGACGCTTATATCAAGGTGCGTATTAAACTGTTTTAATAATATGATTCCTCATGTTCCAAATATAATGTTGACCTCAAAGAAAAACATCAGAACAGGAAAAAAACGTAGGAAACATCCTGAAAACTATAGGTATAAGAGAGGAAAAACTAACCAGGGAAGAACTATAATGCAAAGTTTCACTCGAACCATGGAAGAAAAAAACGCCTGGGAAAATATTATTTGACAAGATTTTTGCTGTTTTCACAGAGTTTAATACTGAAAAGGTTTCGGATATATACCGACTCTAATCAGCTAAAGAAAGCTGGTAAGTTAAATACGAATCACTGCTTACCGTTAAATTTTCTTTTGGCTCTTCTCAGATGCTGCAAACACTGCCATACGGGCTACGGCGTTTGGTTTCCTCGTTTTTCTCGTTCCGTTCTTAGCAAAAAGCAATCAATTCTCTTCAAAATGTGAAAAGCTGTTTGTGTTGATGTTCCTTTCAATTCACTGTTCTCTCTCGAGCCAAGATATACCAGTGCATAAATCTTTTGCTGGCTTTGAACAGACACACGAAGAAGCATCTTTTTGGGTTTTTTTCAGTCACATTTGGCGGCATCTTTTCCGATCTTTATCGCAATTTTTCATGCTTTTTCAATGGTTTCTAGTCGTGTTTAATATTGTTTGGTTCATCCCGCTGGAACATCTCTTCTTAGCTTTCCTTTTTCGATCATTTGTAAACCAATTTTTCTGACAAAGATTTTGGCTTCGCTTGAGCCGCGAAAGTTGGCGATTTGATGGATATATATATACATACATACATATAAACATCTCGCAGAATTTCTTTCCCACTCGCGTGTAATTTCGCATGTAAGTCGACTCCACGCGTGTCGAGATTAGCACCCTCGCCCGGGCTCCGGGCCTTCGGCCCTCCGCCCGGGCTCGGGGACAACTTTAATTTCCAAGACCAGGGGCGCCGGAATGATAAAAGGGCAAGAGAGGGGTAGGCATTTGTTAAAGAGCAATCCAGTTTCCATGGACCTATAGACGATTCTTTATTGTATACCATATATAGTTGAACGCTTTAATAGGTTTTCTTTGGTATATTTACGACGTATATTATACAATTAGAATATGATCATACCCACTCAGCCAATCAGCGCCCAGAATTTTCATGCTCTATATTCCATAGTATTCACTAGTGAGTTTATGTAACTAATTAGTATGCTCTATATACTCATTAGTATGCTCTATATAGAGCATACTAATGAGTGTACAGAGCATACTAATTAGTTACATAAACTCACTAGAAGATATTCATAACCAAAAAATAATGCAAACATCAACAACAACGAAAAAAATCTGTTCTTTCTAACCCAATAAAAGCATACATTTTCTGCCAGAAACATAGTATTCACTAGTGAGTTTATGTAACTAATTAGTATGCTCTATATACTCATTAGTATGCTCTATATAGAGCATACTAATGAGTGTATAGAGCATACTAATTAGTTACATAAACTCACTAGAAGATATTCATAACCAAAAAATAATGCAAACATCAACAACAACGAAAAAAATCTGTTCTTTCTAACCCAATAAAAGCATACATTTTCTGCCAGAAACATAGAATATAGATTCTTCCACAGAATTAGCTGAGTGGGGTATGATCATATTCTAAGTCGGTTAGATAATGAACTCTCGTGTCCTATGGGATATAGTGTCCTCGCATAGATAGAAAGCCACTCGGCCTGCGGCCCTCGTGGCTTTCTATCTATGCTCGGCACTATATCCCATAGAACACTCGAGTTCATTATCTAACCTATACATGTTCGAAAGAGCAATGTTCATATGAATTAAAGAATATTCAACCTTCATGTATGTTTATTATTCAACTGGCAAAAACACGATCATTGAAAGTATTAAACAAATTGTTATTTTTAATGGCACTTCAAGCCCTATTGCTCCTCATTCGTGCACATTTAGTCAGAGTTGTTTTATAATTTTTTGACGACAAAGCCGGGCATGTGCATCTATAAGGATAATTCTGAATTCATCTACCCTGTCATTCACTGCACTATAACCACTCGCTCTTCTCGTCAATGCTTTAGTTTGTGTGTCATAGACTATATACAAATTACTAAAAAGCTTGGGGAAATTTTAACTCAGATGGAAAATGTGAGACCAAAAAACATGCGAGAAACATATTATGCGAGCACAGTTGCGTGTGTTGACAATTTTACGAAAAAGAATTAAAATGATATGATAAGTTGTATGTGTAGTGCATGCATGTGGTACGTTTGCGAGCTTGTTGTAATGTAAGGCCTGCGCTAAACATCGTAATATACGAATTTAATTCAGACGAATTTAATTGTTTGAATTTTATTCGACGAAACTGCGACGTACAGTATAACTCGATTAAATTCGACGCACGAATTAAATTCGTGTGGGCAATTAAATTCGTCTGAGTCAGACGGATAATGGTGACAATTCGGTGCCATGTTTTTAAGGAATCGTTTTCAGGCTTCCAAAGCGTCCAAGTAAAAACAACTGTATTCGACTGAAATTCGACGTTTAACTCGACGTCGCATTTACGTCGCATTACCAACGAAGTTAATTCGAATTAAATTCGTCTGAATTAAATTCGTCTATTGTGCGACGTTTAGCGCAGGCCTAACAAACGTTAGGTGGATGTTCGTCAAGCTCAATTACTCAGAAAATGTTTCTGAGCCCCAGACAGGGTTCGAACCTGAAACTTTCTAATGACCGGTTGGACGCTCTAACTTTAACTATCACTACATCTCATACACTGTATGCAAACGCTGCGCCACTTAGGTACAAATATGACTATGAATTTGCAATCTTAGCTTGTTAGCTTTCCTCTAACCGGTCATTAGGTCGCAGGCTCGAACCCTGTCTGGGGCTCAGAAATCTTTTCTAAGTAATTGAGCTTGAAGAATTTAAAAGCTGAGTTAAAGTACGAGATTTGTAGAATACTCTAGCTGGCCGAACCGTTGCACCCTGAACGCTGAAAATTTGTCCACATGCACATGCATGCATGCATGCATGCATGCATACATGCAGGTATAATTTAATTGGCCTGGAGAGTGGAGAGCAACGTACGCTATAGACGTGAACGTTTTACAATTATACTTATTAGTATAGGTGATAGCATGGTTTCGAGTAGACTTTCTCAAAGTCCTTTTCAAACATTTTTGACCTTTCGGTTCCTCGTTGAAAAGGACTTTTCCCACCTGCAGCGCGCCAAAATTCACCAGTGAATTTTTCGACCGGTGACGTAATTCGGGATGTAACTATATTCAGGCTAAATTGCTATACAAGTGCTACCTTTGGAAGTTGGAGTTTAACAGACTCTTAAAAACGTTTTAGTAGGGGTAGAACCACTTTCCATTGCATGTACAGTGCGACAACCCGAAACACGTCAAAACAGGGCGATGTACATTTCCGGCCAGAATATTTAATTAGATTGAAAAACCTGCAAGCGAAACAAGTCCGCCTCTTTCCTCCCGCTAGCGCTAAGAGGCGGACTTGGAGCAAGTCTATAGGTTTCGAGTGCAATTTGGAAAAAAACATGCACGAGTGACTTTTTCAAAGACTATCAAAATTGCATGAGACCGAAGGACGAGTGCTATTTGAGGACTTTGAAAAACTCATGAGTGTATGTTTATTCCAAACTGTACGAAAAACCATGCTATTACTTATTAATAATATACATGAAGCTAAGCCAACTGTACTTACATTACAGTTGCCTTTCGGCAGTGTCCACTCCTCGTATATTTGGTTGTTTAAAACTTTGCTTCTTCTGCCACTACTCGAGAAAGTTTACTAAAAGCACTAAGGATCTTCTAGTTTTCTTGCTGGTTCTTTATTTGACAACAATAAGGAACAAGTAGCTTCAAATTTTAACGAATTGTTCTTCTCCCGTTTAAAATTTTGGCCGCCATATTTGTTTATTATGTGCAGAAAGAGCCTGGGCACGAGATTGGAACTGCGGGTGCCCCACGAAAAAATGGCAGGTCTTAGCCGCGAAATTGACCAATCACAGATGACCGACAGGACGCTATCTTGTTAGGTCTAAAATTAACCAATCAGCAAACCAGAAAACCAAAGATGGCGCCGTTCAATTGGGGACACTTCATGTAATACAAAAGTATCGTGGACCCGCAGTCCAGTTATATAGTAGTCTGCGATAGTTATATAGAGGTAAGTGAGTTGGAGAATGCCATCTATCAAAATTCGTTGTAGAACGTGATTGGCTCTTTTCGGGTTTTTTTTATTGTTTTTGATTGGCTTATTCGTTTCAAAAGTTTGCGCTGTATTCCTTTTTTCTCACTGTATTTTCTGCACTGTATTTCCTTGAAACTGCGCTGCTCTTGGCCAATCAAAATTGAGAAATTTTTTCATGTATATTATTAACTGTAGCCGTAGTTTGTACATGTTTATTATCAAGTGTCATAAAAATGTACTGCTGATATGTCTACTGATAGCTTGATCGGTTCTAAACTCATCTTAACACAATTGTTCGTGCTCATAAATACTTTCTTATAACTCAAAATTATATTAACTGAATATGTGGTGGTATTCTTTCTAAAAAATATGTTTACATACTGATCATATTTTTAGGTTTACTGTCAGTTTAGTTTATTTTGGTGTAACTTATGGCTCAGTGGATCTGGGTTGGAATAGATATTTGACTTTTGCCTTGACAAGTCTAATTGAATATCCTGCAAATTACACAGCCATTTGGACAACTGAAAGGTATGTACTGTGTGGGATGTATTTTTATACTATATATATATGAATGAGGAAATGACATCACATCAGTAGTTACCAGTCTCAATACTGACCAAATAGCATTTGCGGCAATTTCTAGCGAATAGGACTTTTTGCCAATGTTCAAAGAGATATATCTCGGAAACAAAACAACCAAATCAAAAACTGTAAAATAATTTTACAACTGTTTTTCCGCCCTCTAAACAGGGAACTAAAAACTGTGGAGGGTTTATATGCACTTTAAGTAAATATTAGATACGGCGAGCGCCGAGCACAGTGATTTTAATCGGGTGACTGTCGCGCGTGTGCGGTATACGCCGATTTTTGTCGGGAGCTCGACCGATTAAAACCGGCCGACTAAAATCGTAGCGTGTGCGCCCGGCTTAAATTAGGACCTGTTCACATGCATGAGCAGAGTTATCTTTGAGGGGAGGGTTATTATTGGACAAACGCGTATGTACCCGTGCGTGAGTGTGTACGTGTGTCAAACATGAGCGCGTATGTTTTACTTGGACATATTTTCCTGTTGGTTTAGGTTTGGTCGCAAGAAAACTACAGCTTTTGGTCTGGTTTTGGCCTGTCTAGCTTCTATAATAGCAGTGTCCATTCCGTATGAGAGAACAAGAAAACGTACAGTATTTTATCTGCGTGTAATATTAATCCCCGAGCCCGGGCGTAGGGCCGAAGGCCCGGAGCCCGGGTGAGGGTGCTAATCTCGACATGCGTGGAGTCCACTTTACACGCGTGTTACAATGCGAATCAATTTGAGCGATCTGAATATTTGTAATGTGTGGACGGGCCATGACTGCGGTGAAGATTGTGGGCCATAGTGGAAAGTAGGCCACTTTAGCGGAAGATCTCCTGCGGAAGGCTACTTTGCAAAATGCTCCAATGCGGTAGAATAGTGCGGTAGACAGCTTGAAAAATCAGCAATGCGGCAGGATATCGCGGTAGAAAGAGCAATGCGGCAGGATATTGTCATATTGTGGGAGAAAGCTAGCGGTAGTCGTTAGGTAGCTAGCGATGCCGATGTAAATCTAGACACCTCACAACTGTGATATTGATATCTCGAGCATAAATTTTCAATATTTATTCCGGTCGGTGATCGCTTTGTTTTGCCGGCATTTCCCCCATTGGTCTTTTCTCCGGTATTTGTAAAGAACGCTGAACGCTGACTTGCACATTGCTTCATTGCGGACACCGATATCTAACATCTAACCTTGCAGCAATCCAGCAAAGTGAAAGTACCAAAGTCAAAATGGATGCGGACGTGGACGTTCATGTTGCCGTTGACAGGGACGTAGCCAGGGGGGGGGGGAGCCGCGGCTCCCCCTTTTGATATAAAACAACAGACATGTAACTACAAAACTGATGCAATATGCCATTGTGTCAGGAAGTAAACTGTAAACAGTGTATTCAATGTGACGTTTGCGTGTTTTGAGTATTTTATATGACGTTTTTTAACCTTTAGAGTCTGTAAAATCTTCCTCCAAAAGCCAGGAAATGGCATTTCAGCGACTCTCGATTTCAAAATTTCCCGGGGAGCATGCCCCCGGACCACCCTAAAAATTTATTTTGATTTCGGCTCCCCCCTTTCAAAATCCTGGCTACGTCCCTGGCCGTTGAAGAGTCGTCGCTCACGTTAGGTAAGCTACTAACTACTAAGCTGAGCTCGACGGCTCGTAAGACAAGATAATATGATTACTGGATGGTGCAAAAACGCGCGTATTCAAGTTTTGTACGAAACTTTTTTTGGTCTGATTATAAAATTGACTATTACTAATGTCTAATGACTGTGACTGGTTATTTTTCATTGAATTGTTTTAAGGTTTAGTTAATCGGAAAGTTTGTTACAGTATTCTATACGAAAAAAAATAAAGCTAGAGTAATGCTATAAATATGCCGAACAGGTGAAACGCTAATTGCGGCAGAGAAACTAATTAGGGTGTGGCTATGCGGTAGCTCTGACACGACACCCGGAATCTTGCGGGAGATCTCCTGCGGCCAAGGGAACCTACTTTCCACTATGGATTGTGGGGCGCTGGGAACATTAATATGGAAATATACATGCGAAAATACTATTATTTGTCACTATGGAACTAGAAAATGCAGCTCGTTAAAACAAGGAAACTTTAAGGGGAAGCGACAAGAACTATTAGCTCGAAGGAAAAGTGTTGAGCGAAAGTCGAAAAGATTGAAAGAACGTACAAACTGTCGCGAAGACAACTGAACGAAACAGTGGAAGCTGGAAGGCAGGGAAGTTATTTGCTTAGCAAAGAAAAGCGAAGCTAACAAACTGAGGCAGTCAGAAAAAAAAAGGTAAACAAGTACACTATAGAGAGAGAAGGCAACGAGAAAGTCAGTGTAGTGTATGATAGCGAGAGAAACGGCAAGGTTTAAGATAAGTCTGAAAAAATCTCACTGAGAATGTCAGCTGTTTTCTTAAAACGTGTTGTGAGTCGTGACAAACGTTTTCCATGTTTTCTCGTCAATACATTGAAATAAATGTTTGCTATTTCAGTTTCACCTTGACAGTCCGATTAATACTGTATATTTAAATTTTTTGCTTTGTTTCAATTGCTGGTTTTAAGTTATTACAGTTCATTTTTGCCGACGTGTCCTGCTGAAGACGCCAGTCAAGATCGAGTTTTTCTATAGGACGTGGCATGTTTTTCATATTTTAATGTACATGTATTTTCGAATCAAATTCTGCATTTTGCACCACCTCACAGGTCTAATTACACTGTGTGGTTTGTTAGTCTATATTATATATTCTTTTTGGGGCTATTAATTTTCAGATTAGGCAGATTAGGTTCCTTGAGTTCTGTCGTTGTAATAAACAACATGCATGGAAACCATTTGAAATCAAAACATGTATATGGAAGCCATTTAAAGGCTTGCTAAAAAAAACCTTTCGAAACCACGAATAAACAAAATATGTTTTACAACCAGACTACCGGAGTTTATTAAATCTAAGTTTTGCTTCGACTCCGCTTCTTTCTTCAACCACTGTTATATAACTATTTTCGACTGGAAATTTTGCTTAAAACATGGAGGGGGGGGGGGGGGGGTGTTTTACAAAAATACACGTTAAAGCGGGCGAGGGGTTGTTGCGTTTATGTATTTCTAGTACGTTATTTAAATTATTTTCTACATATAAATATCAGTACAGGACGTTGACGTTGAGGAAACACCACTGATCTGTAAACAACTGGATTGCTGATCCCTTATGGTCAGCAGTAAACATTTTGAAGCCACTGGCGGCCATATTGGTACTCCAGGTCCAGTGTACCTTCCGGGCTTAAGAGTAGTAAGAGTTTACCGGGGGAGTCGGAAAAGCCATAAAACAATTCTCAAATGGCCATTTACTGTTACTACTGAAAAAACATAAGAGAAATACAAGCAAATACAGTCCGAAATTGTCAACTACATACTTCAAGGCTTTGTAAAGACTTATGCTTTAATACCAAATGTATATAGATAGTTTTATGATGAAGTTATTGACTGATTTCGTTGGTTTTTACGAGTTTCGTGATATAGCTGGCAAGTTTATCGATTACCGGGCAGAGTAAAAACTACAAAATAACACGTTTTACTGCTAAATAATACCAACAAAAGCAAAAACTAAGCTTCTAAACCTTTTACAGTAAAGAAATACCAAATGGTTTTCCGTGTTTGGATACTCTGATCCAAACAAACACGCGGGAAATTGCGAGACTGGAGAAAAGCGTAACAAAACACGGGCCATAAAAACTTATATTTCGTATAGGAAAGCAAGAAGCTTTTACGAATAGCCATTTCCTCCCCCTCCTGTTTTATCCATGCAATATTTTTTTGCAAATGATATTTAACAGCCTAGTCCCTGGCTCTCTCTCTCTTCGCTGTTATATATTTGTTAGCATGGGCGCCCAGTGCCCGAGCGCACCTTGAGCGGTGACGTCAGACCTAGGTACCAGTCTCATCAAATAGGCGCGTGCTTTAGAACGACGGGACCAGGCTGGATATTTACAGATTGCAATATTTCAATTCGCAGGTTGCTCAAAAGATCCATTTCAAACATCGAACTTCGCATAATGTGATGATCTAGTCAAAGTTAATATAATCAAGTTAAACTTGAACATCACATTACGTGAAATTCAACATGTCAAGTGGAACTTTTAAGCAACCTGCGAATTGCAATATTCTGGACAGGGAAACGAACATCCGGTTTAGCTGTAACACGAATCTACTTTGCTTTTGCATTAATCATTTATTTTGTAGTTTATTCTTATAATTTTTACAGCTACAGCATCGACAATTTTCCGCATTATCATGGCAGTTTTGGCGAAGTTTTTTATTACCCTCTCATTTTCGACCATCTATGTTTGGACTGTTGAACTATTTCCGACTTTTATAAGGTGAGCGAAGTACATTTATGAATACTACACTGTGTTACAAATAAAGGAATTGTTTTCAGTCACGGAAAAGAAACATTGCCGGATAAAAATGGGGACTTGTATACATTTAACCCGGGTTCGTTGTGCGTGGTAGACTCCATTGTTTCTTGTATAAGTGTCGGGAGATAAGAGTTTAAGAAGATCAACTTTGGTAGAAAAAAACTTTTGCCTACATGTGATATTTTTCAGAGCTATTTCAAAAACTCATTAATAATTCATGAGGAAAATTCAAAAGAAATTAAAGTTTAATCAGTGTCTTTATATGTGATAAACATACCTTCTGATTTACATAAACTTTAGTTTTGACACAGAATAAAGACTATACAGAAGGGCCACTTAGCGGTACAACGTGTCCTCGTATTTTTATGCAAAAATATGCAGTTTACTGGCTAGGACAGCCAGTTCAGCGTGCTTATTGGCCAGAACATGCAGTTTACTGGCTGAGCAACATGCGTAATGCGACATGCGCGGAGACAAAAACTTCAAAGGTTCCGACCCGAGTGGCCCTTCTGTATAGTCTTTATTCTGTGGTTTTGATTTTCTCGGCTCAGACAAGGTTATTTTTCAAACTTACTACGCCAATGAACTTACCAAGTGGTTCGTTTTTGAAGCCGTTCAATAAACTCGCAGTTCGTGTTTTATCTTCGTGTATTTTGGCTTCGCCTCGTGTCTTTATATCTGATAAAACACTCCTGCTCGTTTATTTAGTACAAAAAATATGCTAGGCAGTCATTTAAACTGATATTAGCTATAGATTGCAAAGCATTTTGTTATATAGCTAGAGTTTCGCTGGATACAACGATGGTTGGTTTGTGGTCACATGACCTTAGCTAAATTTCAATGTCTACCGAGCGGGCAATAATAGAGAACTTATTGCCTGCTCGGTCAATAAGTTTTCAATTGTTGACGGCTAGAACTTTGAACTCTTCACGGCATCGGGCATCCTATAAACAAAAGGTTGTTTGGCACGAAAAAAAGAATATTTATAGGTCTTCAAAGTCTTCAAAGCATGTGTGAAGATTAACTGGAGAAATGTATCGCTGTTCTTTTGTTCTGAGACTCATATTTGTTTGGTTGAAGTGAAATTACGGCCGAGCCAGGCGAAATGTTTTGGTAAGTCTTAGCGTTTGTCTTTTGTGTACTTTCCCTTGATAAACGTCGAAATTATTCAGCGAAACTCAAGCTATATAATAAAACACTTAATGTCTGATCCCTCGGGAAACAGTTAGTTTTGTTTTCCCTCGAGTCTCGATGTTTCCCTCGACTTCGTCTCGGGAAATATCAAGACTCTCGGGAAAACAAAACTAACTGTTTCCCTCGGGAGCAGACATTAAGTGTATAATATTGTTGAAACCATGCCTTTTGGTATCATCAATTGGTCGGTGTTCTAAAACTGTGATTACAAAATATCTTGGGATTAACGAGTATAAATTAACACGTAAACTATTGGAAATCTGAAGACAATTGCAAAAAGCTAGATTTTTAATAAGTTGTAAATGCCATACAATAAATACGTAGAGCTATGTAATAATAAAACTGATAATAATGCAGATCAACTCTGTTTTCAATCGGCACGTTTGTAGAAATTGTATTTATTTTAATTTATTACTGGCAATTATTTCCCATACTCTTTATTAAAAACTGTGCCGTTTTTCAGGGGCATGGCTTTATGTACATCTTCAGCAGCTGGAAGAGTGGGTTCGATATCTGCAAGTTACGTGATCTGGTTGGTAAGTGATGAGTAGATTTGTTTATTAATTGCCCCGGCCCTGTGATATATTGATATATATTTCAAAAACTCAATAATTCATGAGGAAAACACAAAGGAAAATCATGACCGTGACGTGTCTCTATATGTGATAGAGACACGCTCACTATTTTCACAGAATAAAGACTATACAGAAGGGCCACTTAGCGGTACAACGTGTCCTCGTATTTTTATGCAAAAATATGCAGTTTACTGGCTAGGACAGCCAGTTCAGCGTGCTTATTGGCCAGAACATGCAGTTTACTGGCTGAGCAACATGCGTAATGCGACATGCGCGGAGACAAAAACTTCAAAGGTTCCGACCCGAGTGGCCCTTCTGTATAGTCTTTATTCTGTGCTATTTTCGATGAACTTTTTCTTCGATTTTGCGGCTCAGACAACTTCATTAATTTTCTATATGAGCTTATTATATGGATAGTTTTTGAAGCCATTTAAAACATTCGCAGTACTGCTAGGCGCCTATAGGCGTTAACTCGGGCTACTTTAATAGCGGGCAAGCCTACAGACTCATTTTTGAAGCTATAATTGCGCGGATGCACTAAATACTACCAGTTAAAAAACTTAAAATATATTTAGTTATACCCTGCGTAGAGTCTTTCAACCTTACTGATTTTAGTTATTGTCTGAGGTACCCAAACTTCACGTGTGTAGACCAGGGACAGATGCACTATAGCAAATATGCAATAGGTGACCAGTAAAGTATATACCCGCACTCTACGTCTATGCAATCTTCATACAACATGAATTCTGATTCCATGTTTTTGCTTTAGAGCATGTTGAGAAGGCTCTTTGATTCTGCAGCACTGGTACTGTAGGTGAATGTCAGACACTGTAATCTCTATAGATTTTGGTACCATCAGCATATAACACACACACACACACACACACACACACACACACACACACACACACACACACACACACACACACACACTTGACTGTTGATGTTATAATGGCCAATATATATATATATATATATATATATATCAGATCAGTGAGGAACATGACTGGTCCAAAGTGGTTTCTATGAATATATTTTTATTCAATGTATGCATCAAAATTTATATCAAAATGAACATCAAGATATGGATAACATATACTTGTGACAAAATTGCATACTCATAGCCATAGGTTCGAAGCACTTACAACATTGAATATAAATCTAATGGATCAATAAAGCTACTGTCCATTGCCGATCTCAAACTCAAAGATACATGTAGATACAGTCGGTAAAAACACAAATGGTATATATAGAACATACATGTGTATACAAGCTTCCTACTCAGCATAAGTTATGCATAACAAATATAAAACTCGTTTCGTAATAAAGCACATAAATAATAATGCAAAAAATATAAAGATACTGTTAATGTCAACAAACTGTTTCCTCAAAGTCTGCCATCTTCATGAATGTTCCTTGTGTTCTCACATCTTGGATTTTGTTTGCAATAGTTTTCATGAGGTTTTATACAGGTCCTGAGTTCAGATCAATTCAGACAGTCGTGAGCCAGATCATTGAACTGCATGTTAGTATTGCTGAAGCCATGTAGAAAACCTATTCGGCTCAACCAAAACAATTGCTCGACCAAAGACATTAAAAAGGCCAATATAAAGATCCAGAATGTTAGCGTTTTGATCCAGAATGTTAGCGTTTTGATGAGTGATCCTCACCTCGGTATTAAATATTTATAGCATGTACAGCTTCGGCAGGGCTGGAAAACGTTTTGTATACACCGGCGAGAAGTTTATAAACAAGACACTTGATAGCCGCATAACTGATCGCAAACACTTCCAAGCAAGCAGGCAAGAGTAATCATTCAGTAAGCTATTTATTTTCATCAGGTATATCTACGACCTCCAAATTGTGTTGAAAATATAGTAAACAAATAAGTAGGTCATGCATCACTGGATTGTCGTAGGGTTTTGTTTGATACTTTCAAAATCATCTTTGGTTAAATGTTCCAGAGTTGACAGAGGAATCTTTATCTTGCATGTAATAGATTACATATTGACCAAATTGGCTGAAGTTGTATACCTCTGATTTAACACTACCCGACTTGTAATAACAACAAGACAATGCATGGGCATTTTGAACTCACCATGACTGACGGAGGCTCAAACACTGACAAACGCTAGCTCGAGAGATATAGTCATTTGGTCGATCGTAGGTATACCTGATTTAAAGAAATAAGGAAGTGAATAATTTGAAAATCGCTGTTGCTTAGATAGCGCGGTCGGCAAATAATAGGGGAGATACTCAATTAGCAGAATTGTCATTTTAATATCTCCCCTCTATATATTCACTGTTCAAAATTGGATGCCATTTATATGTAAATTAGCCCTTAAGCGGCGGCCATTTTGTCTTCAATTTCTTGTAATGGTACACAAGAACACTTCACTTCGAACCAGTCGATCGAAAAGAAAGAAGGCACATGCACTATGTGTCATTGCCTCATTAAAGCCTGTTGGGTCAATATCGCGACGCAAAAACTATAACGACCGAAACCTAGGCTCGGCTACCACAGTGTAGCCCAAGTAATAGACCTAAAACAAAGGATGTGCACTGTGTAAGGTACGGTCCAACCTAAAATCACAGCTCATTATTATATAGGCGCTTTGAAGTTTGTCGAGTTTCCAGGCCATATCTCTATTGACTATGATGATTATTTTTATTATTAATTAATTTATATTATCATTCATTTCGTTTCTATCCCGCATTCTGATTGGTTAATTTACCTGCAAATAACTGAGTGCAAATAATTTTCTGCTGCAAATAATTTTATGAGCATGCGCACTAGCGATAACGCTGCTGACGGCAAATAATTTTCGTAAACATGGCGGCTAGTTCTTCAGCTATCCCAGGAAATAATCGAGAGTATTTGGAAGCATCCTTAACGACAATGTACTTCAGAAAAGAAATAGTGAAAAGGAAGTTTTAGTGAGATAAAAAGCAAGACTCGTGCCAACAAAAAGTAAGTTTTACGAAGATTTTAGTATGCCGAAGAGAGAGAGAAGAGTGGCGATCTCTTACTTCAGGCATTTCAAATTTTTAACTATTTTACGAATGATAAGTCAATTATTGAACTCGTCTATCGCAAAATATCATGATTTGTCAGTGTCTCGCTACTAGTTATTTGCCTCTGCCTTCGGCATCGGCAAGTAACTAGTAGCTCGCCACTGACAAATTATGATATTTTGCTCCGACTCGTCCAATAATTGATAATTATATTTTATATTTATATTATATTTTAGATAAGAATCCATCCAATGCTGCCTTTTGGAATAATGGGGTTAGCCTGCCTTCAGTCGGCCATTCTAACAATGTTTCTCCCCGAAACCAATGGTCAACCAACATTGGAGACAATGGTTGACATGGAACAAAAACAAGACGGTCTTCTGTCAAATAACTTAAACGAAGAACCACCAGTCGTAAACAACAATAAACGTGATCTCGCTCAAATGTACCTGAATAACCAGCATATATAAATCGGTTTTGTTAGTCGGTAGAAAAGGCAATTATATAGTCTTTTTGAATCGGCATGCACTTTTTCTCTCTACATGTTTTATTTATTTCATATGTAAATGTGCCTCATTTTAAAACCATATATACATATACTATAGGACTATTCCCACCGTCCTAATGACGAACGTGTTTCATGTATTTAATTCTTGTTAGTTTAATACTGTTTTGGTCTAGCGTGGGCAGACTGATATGTCGACCACAAATGTGGCGCCTGCATGCATACACATGCATTGTTCAGAATCGATGTTTATTGAAACTCGTCAACACGACCACGGTCATGGGAGATATATCCGTCCATTAAATCGAACGTCTTGTGTTTTTGAATTTCAGCCGCAATTCCAATGAGGAAAGCTAAGATTCCTTTGTCAAGGCTAGTACAGGTAGTTGTGGTATAGTATAATTTAAGGTGCGGTAATACAGGCAACAATTTTCTTAAGTTGCGTTGAATGTTGAAAAGCGTTGTTGCACGTATTACCACCCACCTTAAACAATGTCACGCAACAATGATTTTGTTGCAAGTTGAAATAAGTAGACCAGTTCTACTTGCTGCAATATGCTGATTCAAATTGCACTGTTGCGTGACAATTTAAGGTGGGTGGTAATACGTGTAATTTTATATTATAACAACGCTATTCAACTTGCAACGCAACAATGTTCCAGTAATTTGTTGCTCGTATTACTTCACCTTAACGTATATTATTAATAAGCCAGGCCACGAGTCAATAAAGGATACTATATACAATTGGCGACGATTCGACGAAGTAGTCAAACATGGACGAATTATTTCGCGCAAATTGGATACTACCGTTTCAGCGCGGGTTACCGGCAGAAGATAGAGGACCGAGACTTGAGAATGAGCAGGAATGGCTTTGCCATTCATGTGTTCCACCATCAAAACTTTGTAAAAATGATTAGTTTAGTGACAGTCCAAATACTAATAAGCCAAAGTTTTTATTAAATAAATAAGTTTGTAGCTCTATTGTAGTTTTTGTAAATATATATTTAGCTGTTATAATTTATCATTCAGAAATATATATTTTTTACTTTTAAAAAGTTTTGTCCACATTATAGTTTTGTCCACAGTACACGTATATCAATTATCCTGTAAGGAACACGTTTGATTTTCACAACGGTTTCGAATTCACACAACTCCCGAACCTCGTGATGTGCATAGCAACCAGTATATTGCCGAGCCGTGCGCTACTTAAATACTGCCATATCTGGTCAAAAGTAAATGGAAACGACAGCAATTCAAAAATATATAATCCTACCAAATTGTAGTGTATTCTCGAACATATAACCCCGTTCACATGAATCTGACATACACACGACCGCTGTTTTAGCGTTTTCAAATTTCCAGCTACTAACAGTTGCGTTTGTTTTTTTTGATAACAAAGTTCCTTTGGCTCTGTTTTTTCGTCTTTAGAAAACCTCTACTAATACTTACGCACTGCTAGCTTATAATTACGTTATAACCAGATCACCCCTGGCGGGTTGGTTAACCATCTAGTTTATATATATAAGCTATTACCTGACCCCCACGCGGGTTTACACTTTACCGTCTAGGTTTTAATCTATTACCCTGATGGTTTACTGTCTACCTTATATAATTAACAGTTATACCATGCATGGGCTCGAGTCGTATATGAGCTCATAGCCAACGAGGCGCTTCGCCGAGTTGGCTATTAGTTCGTATACAGCGAGAGCGAATGGTATAACTGTTTTATTATATAGCCAAGCACTGTACAAGAGACAATGTTTGAAACAACAAACTTTGGCAACATATATATACTTCCGCAACATTCACATAGAGTTTCATTTTAATATCTCCCCTCTATATATCCACTGTTCAAAATTGGATGCCATTTATATGTAAATTAGCCCTTAAGCGGCGGCCATTTTGTCTTCAATTTCTGGTAATGGGGGCAGTTCGCAGTCCACGTGCGTGCTGGTCAAGTGAGTTGTCGGCCGTGTATTGATGACGTTTACACGCAAAATATTCGTTCTACGCATGCTTAGCTAATACGGGTCAGCCCGTATTTCACGAGCCTCGACAGCCGCCATTTCCGATCGTTGATAGCTGGCGATTCCGACACATCTCCGACGATCCCCGAAATCTTCGATCTCCGAAAGAACCTCTGCGCCTGCGGGGTAAACAACTTCGAAATGTTGTATAAATGTTGCTCAAGAGGCAAAAAATGTGTTAAGCAGATCAACAGAAAAGATTAAAAGGTACCTTTATGAATTAAGTCAAAAGGTGGGTCAGTTGTTTATATTAGCGTTGCTGTCGTGAAAAAGGTTTTGATTTCATGCAAAAATGAAATTGAAACACCTCCGACAGTGAAACTAAATTACTTAGTTGGTTGTTTTTGAAAAAGAGCATGCTTTTTACTACTCCAAATAAAAAAGTATCTTTACTGGTAATCTCCTACGAAGTGTGTGTTGTATTAAAGCTTGATTTTAACATGAGTTTCTTTGTTTGGCAACAAATTAATATCAACCCGTTAATTTAGTGGGGTTTTTGGGTGAAGTAAAAAGACGTAATTTTTAGGCAAATTTTACCATTTAACATGCTAACTTGTGTATTTGTTACTGTATTTTTACACAGTGTTTTGAAGCCGTTGATGTTTCTCTGAATAAAAATCCGTCAATTTCAACTCTTCGGCAGTTTAAAAAACATGCCGCCATCTTGTTTTTCCTCTACTAGAAGGATATGAGCTGATAGCCTGGTAGTAGGGAACCAATCAGATTACACAAAAGCTCATATCCGATAGCATGCTATATAATAAAACTTATTAGCTGATTCCCTCGCGGGTTTATTATCTATAGCTTATAGTCATATAGGCTAAGCCCACTAGCGAGTGTACTACTGCTGCGATTGAACGGAATTTTTCACAACAGTTAACCCGGTAGGGGGTCTCGTTAATGTGTAGCTAGGCAGCGAACTAGAGGTCTGATTTAGAAAAGCCCAACCTCGTCCCCAGGGCATTTTGCCTCCACGTTGGGAAGTCGGCGAAAATGGCCCTGGCATCGGCTGGTCGATTCTATAATCGGATTGGTCGGTTTAAAAACTTGATTAATTCAGATACAGTGTAATTTATTCATCAAAATATGAATTGTAATAAATCCACTCTGCGAAGTTCATCCAAAGAATTGTAACGAAAGCTTTGGTTAAAGTCAAGAACAACAACATATATATGTTTCTTCCCGACATTTAAATGTATCCTGGATAATCGTGGGGAGTATCATGATGAATAATGCTAGGCAGTTGCATTTATGATAAAGGTTCATATGAGTGATTCGGCAGAGCGTTAAATATTTCTTATTTATTATTCATGTGTACGTATTATACAAAAACAAAACACAAAGACCGCATAAATTTTCTTGCCAAAACACCCATTTTCGCCGACTCCAAACGTGGAGGCAAAATGCCCTGGGAACGAGGTTGAGAAAAGCCTGCTTCAAAGCCGCTAGTGGATCAGGTTAGCGTTTAAGCTGCGCGGTATAGTAAACCAGGATTTTCACTTGAGTGACCCAGAACACTGTATTTTTAGTTATTATGCAACACATTTCGCAAGCCATGTTAATCTGTTATCGCTTTTCGCAATTTAGGCAAACAAAGCCATCTATCAAGGCCTGCATGATCTGGTTAAGTATATACACCGTATATTGGACTGTTAAACAATCTATAATATACAAGAGCTTAATTGTTTACAAGGGTAGTAGCATTAATTATTTAAGAGGACCATTAAAGTGTTCTGCGACGATTTAGAACTATTAAAGTGCTAGGTTTAAAATAGCGTTAAGAGATTCAAGTGTATATATAGATCAGTAAAAGTATGGATCGTTATCACTGACGTGATCGGTGACAGCGTTGGGGTGGTGAAACAATACGAAATGTTTGAATAAGAATAGAGTTATTATAAATTCCCAGAGAGTAAAAATGGTGCACCAATATACCGCCATTTCATTGTTTTGGCGCACCAATTTGGCCACCGTAACGTCAGATGAAAACCAGGAGTGCTTACCAGAAAAATTACGCTTTGAGAACATCTTAAATGCAGCGTTGTCACAAATAAATCACAAAATCAATTAGGATTTATCTTGTTTCATCATTTCTCGCTTATATAACTTCTCATTAAATTTCTCTTTAATTTTTTTCTTTCCATTTTTAATCAATTTGCAACAAATGCCAAAGTGATCTAGATCGTTCATAAAAGTATTTTGCAGTTTACATTCTTTCCGGCTAGTACGAAAAATTGTTTAGTTTTCTCAAGTGTTGAAAATTTTACTTAAGTATTCTCAAGTGTTGAAAATTTTACGTAAGTATTAAACTTAGGTGGTACTCACATCAAGATATGACCAAGGCTGTGTTTTTTATATAGTAGACAGATGTTTCATCCTAAAACAGTTTTGTTATATTTGCTGGCAGTTCCAATGTCATTCCAAGCTCTGTTATTTTTATACTCGAAAAATCTTTGGTTTTTATTCGCGTAATTCACTGTTTTTAACCATTGTGCTGCTGTGTCAGTTGAACTACACCCATGGTATATAAGAATGACTATATTATTAAGCCGTATTCAGTTCTAATTGTTTCCAGAAATATTATTCGAAAAGTCGCCATAAGTTCATATAATAACGCAATGTCTGGAATTACTTGAGTAGATCTGCACATTCTAACCAATAAATTGGGCTTTTATTTGGCGGTCTTGAATTTAGTTTATTTACGATCCAAGCAATCTGCAGCATCATGATACATTTCAGCTTGTGCCATCGTGCAAAGTCACTATAATCAGGCTCCGCCCACACGTATATATTTTCAAGTTTTCATGTAAAAAAACGGAGGTTATTTTATTCGTTTTTCCGTTCCGTCCACGCAAACGCTGTATCAGCGTTTCATCGTTGAGTTCATGTTTGAAACAATCAGGAAAACCCTGTATAGTGTTCGGTGCATGCATCATGTAATTTGAGGGAGGCAAGATTTTTACGGAATTTCTATAGCGTGCTATTTCTACGAATAATAATTCGTCTTTGTTAGGGGAAATAGGAATCCACCGATGGACATGCAGGGTTTAAACTCTTCGCTTTCAATGTAGCCTGCACAGCGGCCCTTGGAGAGCTTGGGTCGCGCTGGGGAATTCGGTCGCTCTGGGCCAAGATATATACGCCAGGGGCATTTTGAAGATGGTGAACCTACGAATGGGTTTCATTCTGAAATGAACTCACTCCGGTTCCATGTTGAAATCCTTCTAATCTGTTTACTTTATTCCGGAATGAATTCATACAAGTTCTTTTTCCGGAATGAAATTTCATTCTGGTTTTGAGTTTCGTTTCAATATCAAGTAAAGGCGGTAAGAAATTTCATTCTGGAATGAGATAAATGAGAATATTATATCTCAACCGTAAATTGTCCAGTCAGAGAGCTTGATTTGTACCACGTGACCAGTTAATTTATCGTAGAATTGCCCGCCACAGCAGGGTATAACCTCGAATACCCTGCTGTGGCTGGGGTATTCGACTCGAATACCGCTTGTGGCGGGGTATTCGTGTACCACGCGTGAATGTCACGCACGATTCACGAAGCTGTCAACAATGGCGGAGTTTGGCGAGACAAGAAAACGTTTCGCCTAAACATTCAGATGTTGACAAGAAGATTGTTAGGTTACAAGAAAATAAGAATTCAGGGAATACAAAGAAAGCAACAAAGAATGCACCCAGAAGCCTTGAGACGACAACAGAATGGAAACAGACAATGAAAAGCGGACAAAAGTTAAGCTAAGCGAACTTTATTAACATTATTTAAGTTTTTTTTGGAAAGGTTAATATGTTTCGATATAATATACCATTTATAGACCTTTCGCTCGGGGAATTCGATGAAATATTACCCCTCGGATGATATATCCCTCGGGCTTCGCCCTCGGGATATCATACCTGGGGGTAATATTTCATCGAATTCCCCTCGCTCCAGGTCTATAAATGATAATAGTCGATTTTAACCATTCACTATTGTTATATGTTATAAAATTTTCGGTTTGGGCATTTTCTCTATATCAGGATCACAGTTCCTATATTATATCTCAAACTCATTAATAATTCATGATATAATCAGCCAATTACAATAGTTCATTCAATCACCCGATTGAAGTTGGATACTCCAGTAAAACACGTACGCTAAAATCGTATACCACCCCAGATATTAGATGGAAACCGGTGTTCATCTAATTCTTAAGATCCAATTGTCCAGGCAAAATAAACAAGTTCCTGTATGAATAAATTTTACACACACTAATGAATAAAATCTTATGAGGGTTTATATATTTTAATTGCATTTTCTAATTGCAATCGCTCGAAAACAATAAAACCACTCGGCGTTCGGCCTCGTGCTTTCATCATGTTTTCTCGTGTTTGGATCCCCTGATGAGGCACTCAAACTCGTTGTTGATATATTACATCTGGTATGACTTTTTGGTTCAGGGAACGTGAGCTGGGTTTAGACCGTCGTGAGAGAAAAAAAATGATCAACTCCCCCGGATTTTCAAGGGCCGTCGAAGGCGCACCGGACCCCAACGTGCAAGATCTGTGCAGCTTTACTGAACGTAAAACCCTATCTCCGCGGGCTAAACCGATTCCAGGGTGATAGTTCGTTAAAAGAAGAGATAACTCTTCCAGGGACTCTCGCCGACGTTTCCGAGTTCGTTTAAGTATCACGCTTGTAAACACCTCCTTACACCAACCTACGCAGTTGCTTTTTATATAGTGTAATAAAAGTAGCGTGCTGCGTAGGCAGTGTAGAAACAACAATCGAAATATAGTAAGGTTAGATATACTGCCGAAACAGAGAACGTAACGTTCCGAGCGAAGGCCCTTCGTCAGAGAGAAACGTAGGTACACATGTACATGCAAAGCTATAGCCAGCTACCAATTATAAAGCAAAGCTACCTCGCTCAATATACATTGTATATAGTCTGTATATATCAAAAATCCAGAAGACTGTCGTAGAACGACGAAAGCTCAAACAAAAAAAATGTAAATAATTTTTTAAACTAACAGCTGCAAATATAGGCTCCATTTGATTTGATCTAGCTGCAGCAATATGCTACTGAAGAACAACTTTATACGTTTAACATTTGAGCAAGCTATAGCATGCATACAGTACGTGCATGCATATATAATTTGACTACTTTAATTTTGTCGCCTTCATTCATCAAGAACATTAGAAAGTGTTTTTAACAGTTCAGAACTAAGTGCCAGGTTTAAAATAGCGTTAAGTGATTCGAGTGTATATGGATAAGGAGAGTAGTTAACAGAATAAATTATGCCCTGAGCAGTTTAAAGCATGTTGTCACAAATAAATTACAAAGTTCTTAGCCTTGAATGACTAGAACCATGACTTAAATACTATAAAACATTTAAAAAGGAAATTATTATAAACTATCTCCTCTAACTCTTTAACAGGCAATCGGACGTTTTTGTCCCCACTTATATATTTTACTCGCTAACACCAGACGATTTTACTTGTCAACAATATGCTTACCTCTTTCAGAAACGTGCCTGCTAAAGGGTTAAAGCAATGTTAGCCGTAGAAACAAGCCGGTATAATCCTAAACTGCATCATTTACCAGGCGTGGTTTAATTGCTATAGCAAAATGCTTTTATCTTTTTATCCTTAGCTCGTTTTTTTGTGATTAATTAATATATGATAGTAATCTATGATAGAAGCAAGAATTTGTGATAACATGCACCATGCACGTTTACTATTTATTGCCTATATTATAGGTAATATTGGGCATTTCGCTCGATTACATAGCATGTTCTAAGGATTTTAGGTGAAGGAAAATTCGAGCGTAGAATATATACATTTAAATGTATATATTCTGCGCTCGAATTTTCCTTCACCTAAAATCCTTAGAATATTTATTGCCTAGTTTTTTGACTCAGGCCTTCATCTGCAAATTGTCACTATATGCAAACATTCAAAGAATCAGTAATAGTTCTTCCTGTAAGTTCTTAAAAACACTATTATTCCGTTCCCAAAATAATTTTTATATAGGCTTCTTGATATCTTGTCTTTTTTATTATTATACTATCAAGAGTGTAAGTGTCTTTATATCAACATTTACCGCGGTCAAATGAACAATAATTTTTCGCACAAATTAGAAATGCACTCTTATTTTGTTTACAAAGTCCCAGTTAAAGTAAAGATGAATATATAACGGAAGAGCTATACGTATATAGCCGTAGAAAGTATACGCATGTCATGGGATCGAACAACAATGATATGAAAATAATATACCACCTGCCTCACACCCAGCCGTGATTGGAAAGAGAAAGCGCGCAAGGAGCGATAAATTTACTACAAAAATATCTATAGTAATAAAAAAACTAGAAGCTGAAGTCAGTTAAGTAAAATTGTCTGGCATAGCGAGAGTATAGTACATAAAACTTAAGAGTCGGATGCCGCCCAGAAACAAACGCTACCGCAGAATCTCGAAAGTACCGCACAAGAGCGTCTATATATACTTTCAGAATCATTGCAACAAACGCTACCGCAGAATCTCGAAAGTACCGCACAAGAGCGTCTATATACTTTCAGGATCATTGCAACAAACGCTACCGCAGAATCTCGAAAGTACCGCACAAGAGCGTCTATATACTTTCAGAATCATTCGGCACTAAGGAAGGTGCGGTTACCTTCAAAGGTCGGTTATTTTAAATTTGTATAGTTTTAGTCAAGACCAAGATCCAATGTGTATTTTCGATTGAAGAAAGCGGTCCTAATTCTTTGGTAAAATTTGAAATAGCATCGCCCGCAATGGCTTCAGAGATGGGACAGAGATATAATTTGTTTTAAAGAAATACTCAACTACAAAGTTACTAATGTAGAAGAGTTCTATATGCACGCAGGAGACGGCAACAAAAAATGAATTATTGATAAACAATGCACATGCGTATACAGACAAAACTATTTAAATTTCCACTGCATAGTTTCTACTTTGATTATCTTGATATGACTGCTTTGAGTTGGATATTGTTCTAATAAAATTGATCTTTTTTGTGTTTACCACTGGCATCATTTAACATAAATAAAAAACATTATTATTAAATAAGTATAATAATTAACAGAGGTCGCAAAAATACATGTGGTAAACAGCTACTTTCGACCGGTTGCTTACTGAACGACAACTCTCTGATCCAAAACGTTATTACTCTACTTGGCGAGTCATGAGGCGAGTCATGAGGCGAGTTGGCCCAATGGCCCGGCTAAGCGGACTGACTCATCTGATTAGGATCGCACTCTAGTTTTAAAACTCACATAGACTAAATTTGCAAATAAGAATTGGTTTAATTTAGTTTAGATGTAAACGAATCCTAACGATGATTCAAATATCTCTGGCGACCAAGGAATAGACCTTTTCGATAATTACGTTACGCTTCATGAAAACGAGGCTCCAGGGCCAAGTTTATCATAGTTTAAATCCCGCCATATTTGTTTATGGAAGAAGATGGCTAATAACGTCCAAACTACATATGTTAGGCATTTCATAAGCTTTCATTTGATGAATAGTTTAAGTTTCTGTGTTGTGTGTAAATGTCCAAAATGTTCGCACCATTGCTCGTCAAGTAATATTAAATGATATGGACTTCTCACAACTGTTGTAGTTTGGACGTTATTAGCCATCTTCTTCCATAAACAAATATGGCGGGATTACTATGATAATCAAAATTGTGAAACTTGACCCCGGAGCCTCGTTTTTATGAAGTGTGACGTAATTATCGAAAAGGTCTATTAAGGGGGCCAACACACCCCAAGTTGAGAGTCAACTTGGGTGACCCTCAGGGCTTTTTAGTTTTCAAGACCCGGGTCGACGGGTTGAAGAGGTGCGAAAATTTGGTCAATTTCTTCATGTAAAAACGAGTTGACTTGACCCGGGCTCGTGTAAAGTGTTGGCAATATGATTTTTGTCTAACCCTAATCAGTAAGGAGCATGGGAACGGATTGATAATCGACAATGTGATTGGTTACTTATAGCCAATCACAAAACTCGTTCATATATGGTAGGTCTTTACTGAATTGTGTCCAATCTCGTACCCAGGCGAACGTGTCTTTGGCGCCAATTTTGTTTGTTGTCAAGCCAGATCTCCCGTGCAAACATGGCAAGTTCGAGCGCTCGCAAAGTAGAGAATTCTCAAAGTTTCACGGCAGTGGTTTAGTGACAAGATCAAATATTTGATGGTATGTCTAAAGGACTAGTCTACAAAACTGAGATGGATTAGCCTTGTTTTCGTGCTTACCCGAACGCATAGGCGAGAATACAAGACAACGACATCGATCTGAAACAATCGAAATTTTCTACGACGACGTTTTTCAACATCAAAAGCCGTGTTGTTGTTCGCCATGATGTTTATTAGTGCATAATTATCGACCACATGTTTTGACACCAGCTAGAGAAAAAACATATCCCCCAAAAAAGCAGCCAACTAAAAAATGTAAACACTAAAGAAGATAAGCTGGCCTCGTATCCAGGTGCGCTAGGGAAAGTTGCGAGCTAAGCGTGCGGGGGTGCGTGGGGAGGACGCGACGGGAGAGAGAAGCTTCCTTCGTTGCGTCCTCCCCACGCACCCCAGCACGCTTAGCTCGCAACTTTCCCTTGCGCGCCTGGGTACGAGGCTGCCGGTTAGCCGGGGCAGCTGGGCTCGTATAGGTGGTGCGCAACCAATCCTATGAGATTCAAAAGACAAAGATATTTCCGTCATGTTGACTGAAATTATAATTGCAGATGATCAAAGGCTTTTGTCATCTTTTTCGGGATTACTAACAATTTCTTCAAAGGTTTTGCCAACGACCGTCACTGGTCCATCATTGCTTTCAGGAACATCTTCAGATTTTATGAATTTTTTTCTTCAAATTGTACCGGCATCGTGTAAACGGGGTCTAAAACAACTGTTTGATACTCCCTAGAGCACTGGCATTGGCTTCTAAAGCTTATTGTTAGTACATATTTAAAAATATAATTTCCTCTTCTCGGTAAAGTAATTTAGGTGTCGCTAAAGTATAAAGACCATGCCTTATGCATGTGGTCGCAAGATCATATCTACACAGGACTCCTATATATTACATGCAAAAGACCAAAAACGTCATCTCTACGATTCAAAAAATATGTATCTTCCTAAGGTAATAATGTATGAATTTAATACCAGACGTAATATATCATACACGAGGAGGAGTGTTTCATCAAGATATCCAAACACTGAGACGTTTGTTGAAAACCGAGGCGAAGCCGATGTTTTTGAACAAACTTCGAAGTGTTTGGATATCCTGATGAAACACTCCTCCGAGTGTATGATATAGCATCTCAAACAAATCAGTATTTTATAAGAAAATCGGAGTAAAAGGTTTGCTTGATTTATGTAATTTCTTCCTCCGATATCCAAACCACCGACACGGTACTGATTTTCTTTGTGTTTTCCTCGCGAATTATTAATAAGTTATATATATATATATATATATATATATATATATATATATATATATATATATATATATATATACATGCAATCCATGAAAGGTTATAGAGGCCACAAACGGAAGCGAAGACCACGTAGTCTTCTACCTAGTATCCCATCCATGATTCCATGAGTATGAGAGACCTTTCTCTACCTGTCTTAGAAAATAATTGCAGCCACGGAGAGATTTTCGTTCATATAAGAAGCGACAGGGTACGAAGTCCGTGCGAAAATAGACCAGACCAATTTATAGAACATCACGAGCTCACGCCACCAAGTTCCTTAAAGAACATATAAATCCCTATTAAAAAAGCATTTACTAAAACACGTTTCAAGGCCCAGCCTTTTCTTCAGCACAAGTTTTAAGCGGCAAAGACAGCCTTAAATAAAAATCTATGAATAAATTTCAATTAACTAAACTCGTACGAAATCAAGAAATTTAAATTTATCATGTTCAGTCTCAAAGGTGAATTGCAATTTTATTCGCGAATCCAATATAGCCCTCCCAAACCGTTGGTACTCCAAATCCCCCCATTACCTTTTCTATATATATTTGCTTAAATAACTCTTATGATTAGTAAATCTAGATTTAAAGCATGCAGTTATGGTACTTCCTCTCTTGTATTTAATCGGCAAACTAATACCCCACTGGAATCGCAAGTCAAATAAATGGCTTTAGAAAGTGCGCCAACTCTACTACAATATAGAACCGATTGGAACAAATTCACATATCTCACACCTTGCTTTACTACAAGTAAACATTTCTGACATGTCAACTAACATCCCAAAGTACTTACGTAATAATAATAATAATAATAATAATGATAATAATAATTATACTCTTTATTTATGCTGCATAATGAATCAGCCGAAATAAAAATTTCAGCTGGTATTAACTCATGTGGTTATTAACTCAGCTGGTATTAACTCACTTACATTTTATCGGTTTCAAACACACTCTCAGTTTGATGTTCATACCATTTTTCATTTACTAGTATCTCATATTTATTTCCGACATAATGTGAGGCCCCTCGGGCATGTGTTTCTTCAATGACATATCCCCTCGTGGCTTCAAAATAACATTGTGCAAACCTATTCATGTCTCTAGTTCTTATACTGTAGTGTCCAATTGTGCCAAGAAGAATTAATGATAGCAGTGAAAAATGAAGACATTCTTGGGGAAGGACTGGAGAGGTGAGACAAGTACAGCTGGTAAGAGCTTCAAGAGGGAAGAGATAACTATAGATGAGCTACCATATAGGTGTGGATAAGCAAAAGTGGTTTGAAGAAGAAAACGGAAAGAATGATAACTCAGCATTTTTCATCGGATGTCTTTTTTATCTATTACCTTTTTGATATATGTTCTAATTGTTTATTCTCGGGCAGTCATTATCATTCCTTCCGTTTCCTTCTTCAAACCACTTTTGCTTATCCACTCTTATGTTAGCTCATCTAGTTATCTCTTCCCTCTTGAGTTACTGTAAAGAACTTCCACTTCCCGTGGAAGTTTTATCAGCTGTACTTGTCCCACCTTTTTTCACTGCTATCAACAATTCTTCATTTTCTATACATATTGTCATAAGCTATTAATCTCAATATCCACACAATCTTCCACGCTTATCATTGTTATTGTTGTTATAAATAGTTAATTTTCTACCTTATAAATACTATTCTTTTTCAACTGAATTATAACTATTAGTAATTAAAGGACTTGGATAAATTATTTATTGGTAATTCTAGGATTAAATGAAAACATATTGCCCGTCGTGCCATATAGTAGTCAAATCTCATCGGAACTGTTTTGTAACTAGCTTCAACTATTAAAATTAATACGTTCTTCATGATGCAATAGTTACTTAATTGGAACTTCTTTGAAATGGAAAGTTTGACTGTCTTTTAATTTGCACTTATGTCATGGCGGCCATGTTGGTTGGTGGGTACCTACTAACCACATGGCCGCTGTGTCTTTGTCCTCTAAACTTCAGTAAATCTCAGGGGGTTGATTGCAGCCGGTTTTAACAAATTATCCGAAGCTTACTGTACACAGGAGTCGTGTGTCACTCCCTTAATCGTAAAAAGTTGTCCTTCAGCGGCATGGTAAAAATGATAAAGATTTAAATTTAATTGGGCGAAATGCCCAATTGAACATGACTGCTATATGATGTAGGTGTTGATTTTACGGAAGCAGGAAAACCAGAGAACCCGGCGAATTTAAAATATCTGTTTAAAATCGAATATGAGGCCGCGATCTGGTCCTCATTCGATTTTAAAAAGAATTTTAATATTCTAGAATTTTTAACGTTGTCACTCTGCGACGTGAGGAAGTCGTTGAATAAAGACGTTCGCATTTACGTGATGCTCAGGGCAGTTACGGCGGAAGATGTTTTATATTGAATTAGAAAGGCCAATTCACCAAGTAGAATAATAAGAGTGTACTTTGACCCCTTCCCAGGAAATTTTAGACAATATTTAGCCCTATCATCAGATATTTAGCCCCCTCTTCAAAAATACTGACCCCTAGCCCCCACTGTTCTGCTGCTCTTGGGACAGAGCGCTGGTATATATACATATACGTTTAGCCATATAGAGCTTGGATTCGGTTCGCTGTTATAAAGAGTATATTATGTTCTCAGGATTCTAGTGCACAAGAATCGCAAGGTCGTGGGCTCAATTCCTGCTGGAAAGCCTGTGTAGTTGCATTTTTTCGCAACTGGTCCCGGTCTGGTCTTAAAATGTATATATTCTACACTCGAATTTTCCTTCACCCAAAATCCTGAGAACACGCTATGTAATCGAGTGAAATGCCCAATGTTACTTTCAAAATATTATTCTTGTTACGTAAAGCTTATTTAACATTTAAGAAAACTGATATTTCATTGAAACCTAACCCAGGAAGGAGCTCAAAAACAAACACTTCCAGGAAATTATTATATTAGCCAAGAGCTGCACCCTCAGACAGGAGGAACAACAGCTATTTTGAGGCTTAAACTTTTTAGAATACAAACACAAACACTCTTTGACTAAGAACTACATCAAAACGTTAAGGTCACAACACCTTGGATTCGATCGCATATCGATTGGTAAACTTTTTTAACATCATTGCTGTATACAATAGTCAAAGTATACTTGTGTTTTGTTTTGTTTTGTTTTGTTTTGTTTTGTTTTGTTTTGTTTTGTTTTGTTTTGTTTTGTTTTGTTTTGTTTTGTTTTGTTTTGTTTTGTTTTGGTCTGTAATCTTCCAGTTCCTGTGAAACTAATAAATCTGAATTACTAATTAACATATGTTAATCACGCATGTTAATAATTAACAGTCATGAGTAACAACTGCATGCGCATGCACGCTGGTTAAATCAACAGTTCAGGTAAAAACTCAGTGTAGAGAAAGGAAACTAAGAATGCATAGCGAAAATAAATTTGTATATTTTAGTGACACATTATTGATTTTTATTAAAAACTATTCTAGGCAATTTACCACCTTGTCACTTTGCTCTAATTATTGATTAAACGGCCAAAGGACCACAAGTCATCGCAAGTTGGCAGTCACGCTATCTCAGCCAGTCGCTGTGAATAATTTCCCGAAAATATCATGTACCGCGACAAAGTTAAAACTTGTTCAAAACACTCATGAAACCTTTATTTTGTTAATTTGGGAGTTCGAGCGACCGCCACAGAAATTCGTGACTGCCAACTTGTCAGGACTTGCGTTCTCGTTTGATCTGGGCTTAACACTTGGTTGAAAGTCAGACTCTTGACTTGCATTAAGCCACGACCTAGTAATAAGTTAATTGCGCAGTCTTTTCCCTTTAAGTGCAGTAGTAGTTATAAAAGGTGCCAGAAACGTAGAGAAAAACTCTCGAAGTACTGTTATTTAAACTTCTTTACACAAATTCTCCAGCATAAATCCTATAGTTATATTAAACAAAACGCAGACGCCTGTTTAGGCGTTCACTCGGGCTACTGATCAGCTTAGCTGTTCACTCGGGCTACTGATCAGTTATATACATGCGGTATACGTGCGGTACGTATAGGGCGTTTTCACTCACGTGATCGGTGGCCCATTGGGGTGGTGAAACAATACGAAATATTTGAATAAGAAAGAGCTAATTCCCATACCGTACACCAATAAGGCCGCCATTTCATTGTTTTGGTACACCAATATGGCCGCCGTGGTGACGTAAGATGAAAACGCTCTATTCTCTAGCAAGACTAGTATAATTTGACAAATCGAACCAAGGTCTATATTTTGTCTTGTATGAAGTACAACTGTGCATATTAAAAGCGTTGATCAGCAGATGTATATGTAAACACTACAGTGCTGGATTAAGCACATTCAAGCAATCATTTCGATATAGAATTTATTTATACCAAGCAAACAGAGAATATTTAAATACGAACGTGTTGAACTGTTTGCATGCATGTCCAGGTTTCAAGTAGGTATCGTATTACATTTACCATTGATTTGGAAAACACGTTTCCAAATCACTAGCAAATGTAATACGATACCTACTTGAAACCTGGACATGTAAGCAAACAGTTCAACACGTTCATACTGCTATTTTAAGTTGCCAAGTTGCCAAGGGAAATTCGAAACGTTATCATGTGAGAATTTGAATGTTGTCATGGGAAAATTTAAAAGTTTGGGCGACGCCTTAATTTCTATTTCGAATAATTATTGTGGTACAGTGAACTATAGGGTGGAGAATAATATCAAGGTGTTACTCCAAGTGACGAACTATACCCCGGACAAGTAGAGAAAACTCTACTTGGCGCGCTGAGATTCTTTGGTTACCAGTCCGATGCTCTACCAACTGAGCTACTACTGGTCAAGTTGGGTCTTAGGAGTTGTTCATATGAGGGCTGGCCCCAATTTTGCTTCGTTATGTGATTTTGCATTTCTCAAATAGTCGTAATAAGATTTTCGTGACATAAATTTAGCCTGGTAATCGGGCTAGCCCGCCTCATGAACGGCCCCTTCGGCTATTTGATATTTCAAAACAGATTAGTTTCTTCAGTCTTCACAGTTCACACACTCATCCATTCCGTCCGAGCTAATTAGCTCGGGAGAAATCATGCAGATCGAAGTGAGTGCTATAGGTGTTGATAATATTCATGTTTCTTAAACGGTTAAATGTCATTACTCGGGCTACCTGGATTTTTTTGTGGGGTGTTCCACAAAATTTAAAAAATTACACAATTCTTCCCGTCAACCTTAACGCCAAAAAAGAAGTGCTTCACTTCGAAGTTAAAAATTGACAGACTATGTCGTCTATCGTGCTCCTAAACTTGCTATTCTGTGGTTATGTAAACTGTCAAGCACATCACTGATCAACTATATAAGCAAATTATTTGGAAAACCTACCAACACTTTGGCTAAAAGCAAAGCTGGTTTAAAAGGAAGAACTCGCAAAATCAAGCACGAAACTCAAAACCTAAGAAAGATGCCTTGTTGGAAGCGATTTCGGAACCCGCGGGGTTGTGTCAATGAATGACAGTGAAAGACCTCCAAATATGCAAGTTAGGATATCAAACACAAAAAGGTTTGTTCATGAATGGAGAATGGACGAGTTTCAAGAGACACAGGAATATATGCATGCTGTGTTTACATCAGTGCAACAATACCAACAATGGTTATACTAAGACAGCTTGCTGCTTATAGTCCAACAACTACAAAACGCAACACTAAATAATGCAAAAATACTGATTTAAATTTAGTTGAGCTTCGAGACTGGAAGTTTTAATCGTTTCACTATATTTGACATTTTGACAAATAGAAATTAACGCAATCGTCATGTTGTGGTTGGGTGCGTGCGCGTGCGTGGATGGGCATGCATGAATGCATGATGGTGGGGAAGGAGGGGGTGGGGTGGGATGGATGATGGTTCATATGTTGTAGCATATAATGTTAGTATTTATAATTCTGCTCAACTTAACTGATCTACATATACCAGTTGCATCTGCAACAATTTGTTTATGGCGATAATCGTTTGTATAGAGGCAACTGGTGTATTAATATCACAGGGAGCCCATCTTGGCAGCGCGTGGGCACCTCTGTGGCAGACTCGAAAGACGCGCGGGCGACTGTGGCAGGGAATTTAAAAAAAAACGATAAACGGTTACTGGAAGCGGGAAAAAAGGAAAAAACGGGGGGGGGAAGGGGGGGGGGGAGGTAGAGGAAAAAATATAAGGGATGAAACACCAAACGTTCAACGTGGAATGTGTTCCGCAAGTAGCCAGGACATCTCGTATCGTCGGGAGCCACCGTTGGAATACTGAAACCGACTAAAACTCAGAGTCAGATCAATGTGCAAAAAATCAATAATCCTGAGACTTCCCGCTTTATCCGAAAAGCTTATCGTAGGATTTCGTAGCTATCCGAAGTGTCAACGATGATGTAGTGTCCTAGCTACTTGCGGAACACATCTCCCGAAAATACGATATGTAATTTAGCTGCAAAATCACGGCTAAAAGGTGAGATTTTGCCTCATTTTGATTATATTTTGATAAATGAATCATTATCACAACTACTTCGCTCAATTGTCTTGCAATTTTAATACCTATAGGCGCTTAAAACGATGTTCAAAACAAGGAAGAATTCGTGTTTCATCCCTTTATTATTTTTCTAAACACACCACGATTGAGTGTGCCACAGGTGCCCAGGCTCTGCCAAGATGGGCTCCCTGTGTTAATATCGCATCAGATCGCATCTTAATCATTATGTTGTCCTTACATATTTAAGAAATAGAAAACATTTTACGTGTTCAGTATAGAGTTATAGAAACACGAGGGGAAGTTTGGGAGAACGAGAAATTACAGTGAGTGTTTCTATAACTCTATAGAAACACCGAAAAAAATTTCCTTTACAAAATAACCCGTCAAAAATAGATTAAACGTTAAAATGAATCCAAATAAAAAGCTATCACATTGACTAGTCTCAGTCGTTATTCCAGTTTTACTCATTACCTCCGCCGAGAGGTTGTTTTTACCCTTTTCTGTCTGTCTGTCTGTCTGTCTGTCTGTCTGTCTGTCTGTCTGTCTGTCTGTCTGTCTGTCTGTCTGCCTGCCTGCCTGCCTGCCTGCCTGCCTGCCTGCCTGCCTGCCTGCCTGCCTGCCTGCCTGCCTGCCTGCCTGCCTGTTTGTTTGTTTGTTTGTTTGTTTGTTTGTTTGTTTGTTTGTTTGTTTGTTTGTTTGTTGTGTTTGTTTGTTTGTTTGTTTGTTTGTTTGTTTGTTTGTCTTTCTGTCTGTCGCCAAGATATCTCAAAAAGTACTGCACGGATTTTCACGAAAGTTTGTAGAAGGGTTGGCCATGCATAGACCAACGACCAATCCATTAAATTTTGGTTGAATTTGGTTGAGAATTAGGTAAATATTTCATAAAAATCTGGTACAAGAAATGCTTGATTGCACCATTATCCTTATTTTATGCAAACGTCTTTGCATAATTTTGTTACGAGTGCATTCAATCAAGCACTTTATTCAGCGGGTAGCGGGATGGGTCGTTTTCGTTTTTGCTGCGAGCCGTAAGGCGAGCAGCTCACTAATCTTGACGAGGTCTGGGCCGAGTTTATATGCGTTCACAAACTCGATTCGTAGGATTTCGTGGGCGATGATCTTCAGTATACGCAATGTCTACCGATCAGCGGCAGGCATTATTAAATTGTGCGCTACACTACACCACGTTGTCTTTCTTCCTCGAGGACTTTTCTTGGCAAGTTGGCATTGTTTGCTGGAATATATTGATTTATTAAAGAGAAGTAAGTGTGACGTCCATGTTGAGGAAAACGTCGCATGCTTAAGCTCTTTAATAGACGACTTTCACGATCATGCGCAGTAGCAACAAATATTCAAATTTTCGTCGGAGATAAAAACAACTGTTTTAGCTGGAACGAGCATATTGAAAATAGTAGAAGTTGCAAAGTTTGAAACGAATTGCTTAACAAATGGAAAAAGTTCACAAGCGGAAAGTTGACCATTCCAACAGGGATTTATTAGTGATTTAATAGGGATTTTGGCTTGGCGGGCGGGAGTTGCACGCCAAGCCAAAATCCCTATTAAATCCCTAGTGGAGAGCAAAACTTCCGAAGAGCGTAGCTTTCGCACTATTTGTCCAATTTATTTTAAACTTTGCACTTTTACTATTTTTAATATGATCTTTCCAGCTAAAACAGTTGTTTTTACCTCCGATGAAAATTTGAAGTAAATTTGCTACTGCGCATGAGCCTGAAAGTCGTCTATTGAAAATGCTTCGGACGATAACAAGTATTTTACTACTAAATAGTAAATGGTAGCAACTCGCAGCACTTCACTTTTGATAAAAACTTCTAGTAAATATCTCTAATAACCCGCTGGTGGAAGTATGTGCAGTCAGCTGGGCGCCCTCTCGTTTATATTATTATTATCACTATTATTAGATTGTGGAAATTTTCTCTTCAAATGCTACCTGAGGATAACTGTGAGATATGAGGATGACTGTGAGCGCTGCGGGGTTTTTTACATGTCAACCATTTTACACTTTAATTACAGATTCTCCATGCAGCTGACAGTTTTTCCTTTGACTTCCTCACTAAATATACATCAAACATCGATCAGAGTATATCACACCCAAACAAAACTAGAAGGCTCCCTTTTGTTAACAATGGGCACTTTAAGATTCAGACAACGGACTACGGCTATGGTAGAAAGTTTAACAGTGATATTAAATGGTGGTGTATGATACAATCAAATTTAAAGATACATTATCGCACGGACTCGCCTTGTTCTTAAATTCTTGAAGAGATACACTTGTTCAATCTATGCTAGTCGCGAGAGTAAGGTTAAGCTTTTCCAAGGCTTCTGTATAGTGATTCAGGTTCCGCGTTGTCTTTACAACGTCAAAATGCCTTTTCTACGTTGTCAACAGAGTCACGACGGCGTAAAAATTACTCTTGGGACTGTCATTTGCAAAAGCTCTTTGTATATGACATAAAATTCTATTGTTCAAACACGTTGCCGTAGTCGTAGTCGTTGTGTTCTCTTAAAGTCCCTAATATAAATGTAAGGCGGATGTAGCCTATGACGTATGGTGATTGTAAAACGTCGATTTTCACGCATCACATCATGTATGTGATGCAGATCTGTGCTGTATACATATCACAAAATAATCAACAAATTCAAGCAGTAAAAATATTAACCCAACCTTGGGGAGCACGGGTGGGTGGCGTGTGCTATTAGGGCGCGGCCTCTCACTAATAGTTAAGCCCGGTTAGACGGAGTAGAGTTTAGTTGGTCTCTCCTGCATTTGCTTCGAGGATTTTTCGTCGGGTTCTCTGGTTTTCCTCCCTCCGTAAAATCAACACCTATATGTCTTATCTGTAAATGGAGGACCCCACCAGCTCTGCTGAAAAAGTTATCCTCCTTAAATAAAGAATAATAATAATAATAATAACGCGTTAATATAAATAATTGTGGTCATTGTGCAAAAAATTCGCTTACAGCATAAACAGTTCTTTAAATTGTCTCGAACATGTCTATAGCGGATATATATATACCAAATTTATAAGTGGACGGATTTGAAGGATTTCGGTGTGGTAAGACAAAGTAAGGCAGTAACCTCCAGGATAATAGTCAAATGCGCAAAATATTTCTCAGGCAAGAAACCCACCAATTGGCCAACATGAATGGAACGACCTCAAAAATGCCAAAACTTTATACAATGCACAATTGTGATACTGTCACTGCCAAAGTTAGTCGACCTTTATTATTTTACTCTGGCTAACGCCAAGGTTATTTCACTCGTCGAAAGAAGGAATCTGGCGGTGAAACAGTTAACAAAACAAAACGCAAAAAAGTGCTAGAAACATATTAAAATCCTATCTTTGATCTAACATGTATAAATCGTTACGATGAGTTTATGCAATGTTTCATTCTACATGCATGCATGCACCTGTCAAAATTAACAACATGCATTCATCGTGTATTCAAGTCGTTAGAGTGATATGTTAAACAGATCATTTATAATAGATTGATGACCTGATATTTTTAAGTAGAAAAAGATTTTATCAACAATCGCAAGAAATAGAGTTGAAATATTTCCACCATTGTTCACTACATCTGTCTATATTCTGTCGTTTCTTAAATATAATAGCAAGTTCAAGAATGACTTTCCCGATTTTTCGCTTGTTTTTATTCTCGTAAATCCCGATTATGGATAACGCGATTGGCTTCCTGTTTTATCAAAGTGTAATTCTCAGTTACCATACTGCGGAGTGAAAGCGCGTTTCAGTCTGTTATTAGGGACCTTAAGCAAGTTAGGACGACGACAGCAAACAAGTACTGCATTTAAAAGAAACGATGGATCAGGACATCGTATATTGTATGTTTTATGTATTTTGTAAGACTTTTAGCCATAGCTTCGACAACATGACGTACAATAGATTAACACCTAAAGTAAACTGACAGCTTTTGCTGTTCCTCGCCACAACGTTGTATGCGCAACGAGGACAGTGTTGTGATTACTCTTAGGGTTGAAAATTATTCAACGCTTTGTTTTGGTTGAAATATACTATCGTACTTGGGTCGTCGTCGTGACGTTCGCGTTGTGCTTGCTTAAGGACCCTATAAGGTCTGTGCGCCGACAAAGATAGATATATATACATTCATATATCAGTATAATCAGAATTCAAAGTTAGTGAAAATTAATGAGAACAACTAAGTGATGGTATCTAAATTTCTAGTCTTGTAACGATATCTATATTCATATAAAAAATGATTACAAATTCAAGCCAGTACAAAATACTTAATAGGGCCGTTTATACGAGAGCCGCGATAAGACGCCGCTTACATAGCTCATAAGTCTTCATTAAGGTTTGCAGACTCATTTCGGTAAAGCGCTCTCAATTCGTCAGAATTTATGCTACAAAAATAAAATAGATATCGTTAGAAAGCTATTAATTTGAATAATACAACGTTGTATTTGATTTTCCGATGAACACAAGCCAATAATAGTTGCGAATTTTTCAAGTAAAACCAGACGGCTTCATTCGGGGGGACTTAAGAACAAAGCGTTTCATTTTGTTCAAAAACAATTTTCGCAGTTCGATTCAGAGATAAATTTCCAGCAAAACAGTGTCAGGGTTTTTTTATTTATTGCCTGGTTTGGATTTTACGACTTCTTTTGTCCGAACATTGGTCGAAAAACAGTATTTTCAACTTTGGTTGTCAATAAAATCAGAAAAACTCGACATATCAAAAAACGCTGACACCGTTTTTCTGGAAAAAAAGATTTTGAACAAAATAAAACGCTTTTTACTTGAGTCGCCCCGAGTGAAGCCCTCCGCTTTTAATTTAAAAATTCACAACTATTATTGGTTTGTGGTTATCGCAAAATCAAACACAACATTGTATTCTACAAATTAATAGCTTTCTAACGATATATATTTTATTTTTGTGGCATAAATTCTGACGAATTGAGAGCGCTTAACGAAGACCTATATACGGCGTTTTTGAACAAGCCGCGCGGCTTGTACCTTTTATACGAGTGTTTCGCGTATGTAAAGCGTGTCCTGTGTAAGCCGCGTCCTATGTAAGCACCGCGTCTTATCGGCTATCGTATAAACGGTCCTAATGGGAACAACCAAAGCAAAACATCTGAATTCTAGTATTGCACGTAACAATACATACTCATATCAGAAACAGATTAACAAATTCAAAGTAGTGCAAATAACTTAATGAGAACAACCAAAAAAAAAATGTCGCTCGTAAAAAGAAAACATTTCCTTGTCTCCATCACGTCTACAGGACGTGTTGGAAACAACGCCAACTTCATTATTAGTGTCTCCCCTTCCAAGCCCACGTGAAACCAATAACGGTTTCCCTGCCCACCAGTTATCAACTTCCGGTCTATATAAGCTTATACACACCACTGAGTAATTAAAGCAATGAATGCTATTTCAGTATTTTTTCGTGGGCAACACAGGAAGTCTAAACGACATTGAGAAAGAAAGCACCGCCATTTCTGTAAGAGGCCTAGCATGCAGTTTCTTTATTTTCACTGCATGAGCGTCAGTGTCAATTACACTTGACTAATGAAAGTTGTTTAATAACAACAGGTCGTGTCAAATAAGTGCCACGTATTATTTGAATTGTTTGACGTACTTGACGTTTTATACAAAGTACTCGTAATAATCACGGTGCACTTTATATACATGTCATATATCTAGTGACTCTCCATATAGCTTCCTCTTTTTAAGGCTCTTCAGTTTAAGGAATCATGCCTGAGTGCGTGCATTAATAGAGCAGCTGCACCCCCTCTTAACGCCTATATGTGTCGAAGCTAAGATATATAAAGATCGCGCCAGTGACCGAAGATCATATCTACAAACTGTGAGTTCCAGCTGATAGAAAAGATCCCCAAAAAAGTCATCTCTCCTTTTCGAAGAATGTATATTTCCAAGGTAAGCGCAGTTTTTGAAACCAGTCCTATATATACCATGTATATAATCTGAGGCAGATAAATGTCCTTCAAATATATTGTACCGTGAATACGTATGTATAAACTCAACAATTAAGTACGTTCTTCATATTTATCACAAAATGGTTGCGACTCAACACCACTGACAAACCGTTTACCCTTCTTTTCATATATTTTTACAACGAACGTAGCAAATAGCATATACGTATATCTGCTTTAGAATAATTAGTTAAATTGCAACGAAATTTTCATTATAGTTCGCGTCAGTTCTCAGTCTATACGGAAGCGATGCAATAATCGTGAAGAAATGCGCGTATTTTTTTATATCTTCTTTAAGGCATACCTATAGAAACTCTTACAAAGAAACTAAACTGTTACATTGGATTAGTATTTATCATAGGTATAATCGTACGGATTAATGTCACACATGTTCTCTAAATTTTCATCAAGGAAGTTTGTAAATCACACGATTACCATAAGGTTTTAAAATAGTCCCGCCATCTGAGTAAGTTTTCGCCATGTTGTGGCAAAGTTTGGTTTGTGTGAACAGAATTCGACAAACTATATATATTCCCTGAAAAAGAAATGCAGAGTTCTCTTATTAGAACGTGTCTTGGATCATCATTCAGTTTGTGCATGCCTTCGACAGATTAATCATGTTTCACCTGTTGCGGAAGCCCTTTGGTGATCATCAACGTTTATGTTTTGAATAACAAGAAAAAATTATAATTTAAAAACTGTCAATAGGTAACGGTTTTGTTTATCTTCCCAAATCAAATATCAATCAACGTTTACATTCGTAGTATTCATTTTCAATTTTTATCTTATCGATTAACGAGTTAAGCAAATTATTTGTCTCATTACAGAAAAAGAAATTCGCCACGTGCAATTATGAGAAAATGCTCTCCTCGTGTTAACTATATAGTCGAGGAGTATTACTTATAAATCGGCCAACATAAGTATCAACGGTTAACCAAAAGCTGGTTTTCTGTACACATGGATCTACTAAATCCTAACGAAACCACGATAAACGCCATTTAACTTAAAAAATAACAGTTGGTTTTAATTTAGATTTTAATTCAGTCAGTCAGTGTCTCAGTGAACTTCATTTCACTTGACTTAACATTCCAGTTATATAAATCTTAAAAAGCTGAGTTTGCAGAGACCTTCCTCTGGGTTTTTTGGTTGTTTCTTTTTCAGTCTGATGGACAGATTCGCGCATGCGCCGATGCAATTCAGGCGAGAGTAAGAGATTGGAGTTTCAACGTGAACATGCTTTGTTTTATTTAGGTTTTTCTGATAATTGTCGTGTGGTCCTTTATTGGTAACACTGAAGCACTGCCATGGGAACGAAAGTAAGAAATCATTAAAATTTTAACAGTTTATGTGATATGTATACATTGATAATTTGACATGCATCCATGCCTAGAGAGAATAACGCAAGAGTTTAACTGAACATCAATTAGCTAAAACGCACAAAACAATCCAAAAACATCGTTTAGTGATTACGGAAAAAAATCCGTTCACTGCTGTCTGACCAAATAAATAGATAAAACTTTCTTTCATGTCATTCATGTGTCTAGACACACTATAAGTTACATCACATTTCACTCTGATGAAGGTCCCTGCTCGAAACGTCAGTTTTCCGTTACCAAAAACATCGGTTCTACCTAAAACACTGCATGTATATGACCACGCAACACTCTACTTTTTTACATTCTAAGTCATAAACGTTCCCTTTTGTATTTGAAAATAGGAAAGCTAAAAGTCTAAAAAATCCATCATTGACTTCTGTTTATAAAGAAAACAAATTAAAAAAAAAAAGTCTTCTAAAATCCAAGATCTAAATTACAAAAATATACACGTATAATTTCGATTTGACTCCAAGGTCATTGTCAAACCAATAGTAAAACTACCAAAACAATTTGTGATAAAAAATACAGCAAGTGACATGTACATTATACATTTTATTATACACTGTCTAAAACTAACCACAGTTGTTTAATACATGAACACATGTGCATGGTCTACGCAAATAACTGTTCAATTTTGTGTGTATTTTGTAGGTTCGATTTAAACGAATATCGCGAACAATCGGACAGTTCCGAGTAAGTGGGAGTAATTCATTTCCTAACTATGTGTATTATTTAGTAACCGGATATAAGTAAAATAGCCGGAGTAATAAATATGCAGCAGGGAGCATCGAAGTTCGCTAAACTTTATTTTTTTCTGATAGAAAGAGTTCATTTTAAGAGCCGTTCAAAGCCTTAACGCATCGGCTAGACCATATCCAGTCATTTATACCTTTATTCACCGCTGTTCCCCATGCAGTCTGTATATAGAATTTGACAGTATATTAATATAATATAACAGCCTTTTTTCCTTTAATGCTTGTTCGCCCATCTCCTCCTACCACAATGCACAATGCTGAAGAAGCTCGCTGCAGTACTGGCGTCTTTGAATACAAAAGATGTAATTGAGGAAACTGGCAGATGCATGGACATAATGCTTATGGCCATGCAGAATCGCTTTTTCAATTGCGATAGGAAATCGTGGCAATGTGATCTCATGTTAGCAAGTTACGCTCTCTCGCTATTTCAATTGAAACAAAAGACACAAATTGAGAAATTAACTCTGCAGAAATTGAAAATTAATCTAAAGTTATTACTTTTAAACATATAGCAACCACGCGTGATGTTCGAGTAAAACCTATAGTTACTATATTATCATATCTCGTTTCTTGAAACGTACAATGCAAATCTTGTATTACCTATAACACTTATAATTCAGTATCTTGTCTTAATTGTTAACTTCATCAAAAATTGTTAACTTCAACGGTGCTTATATATAAAAAGAAGAACCTAATCTCTTTTCAATTTCTAATATATTGACCATTTTCAGAAAACATCCTATTTTTGACTTTTTAGTTATCTGGACACAGAATTGAAGCGAGCAGTCGGATATAAAAATGTTTGCGAAGAAGAATCCAAGAACGTTCTCGTGGCCACGCTTGATACAAAGGCATCAGCAAATGATAACTATGCCCCCAACAAAGTAAGGGTATACAGCTGCCATCCAACACAAGATAGCAACATCGCCAGTAAAGGATTCGTTTGCAGATCCCTGACACGGCCGATAACAGTTATTAAGATGCCAGCCTTCAAAACAGTCACCGTTAATGTAGTAGTCGGATGTATTGCTCATAAGCCATTATACAATAAATAAAGACGTTTTAACAGATACACGATGCAAAAAATGTTAACATTTACTTTTTGCAGTAAAATATACAGTAAAATAAATAGATAGATAAATAGATGGATGGATTACCACTGTGTAAAAAGAATGATATTATAAACGTGATTAAAATGTACATTGTTCTTATATATGTTTGCTTGTTTTTATACCAATGATATATGATTAACTGCATGGTCTGAAAATTTCACATGCATCCATGAAATTTCATATGTATCTAGCGCCAAAAAATGTTTCCACGACACAATTCAGCCGAATCGCACCTTTTATATTTTTCGGGATACGGTAAAAATTCGCATAATTATATATTTATACTTTTGCGACCTTGAAAGTGCGCGTTTATTGGAAGGTGGACGCATAACTAATTTTTATCAGAATGCTTTGCCAGTTTGCTATACTTACACTAGGATACCGGCAAAGCATTCTGGTAGTTCAGTGTAGTCATGCATCCAACGCTATCACACGTCATCGTAGAAATGCATGGTCTATTGCGCAGCAATGGCAGTCGATGCTGTATGTGTCAAGGGGGGAAACGCCAATCCCTCTTTTATCACGAACACGCGCAGCTATACGTACACGTCTGGCTGCTTGGGAAATTACTAAAATATTAAGGGCATGTAGTGCTTATTCGAAACATAGTGTTCAAAAGTGGGCGCCTATTTTTAAATTGCAGTTCTGGGGGCGCGCTTAATTATTTGATTGCGGGCGCTTATTCTTTTCGTGCGCGAGTTTTCTGATGCAGGCAAGTTTATCGATTACCGGGCAGAGTAAAAAAACTACGAAATAATAACTAATTATTGACCTTGGTCTGTACTAGTGAAATATCGGTCCGATATTTTACTAGTACAAACCGAACAAGCGAGGTCAATAAGTAGTTTATTATATGGCCATAAATGTTGTGAACGTTCTGTGAAAACTCGACCCAACTTTCTTGCAAACTAAACGAAAATGGCAGACATTTTCCCATTTTTAAAGTACTTTCCGTTGAGCTAGAATCCTGAACTTTCTACCCCAAATAGTATTTTTCAATTGCTTTTGTTTGACATATTGCTCAAGATCGTACATTAAAATAGTTGAATAAAAAATCATCTGAAATTCTAATACTTGTGAGAAGTAAATGTTATATTATTACGAACAATGTTAAAATTATTAAAAACTTTCACAAAACGTGGAAACTCGAACTATACATCAAATGAAAGCTTATAAAATTTCTAACAACATACCTGCACGATATATTTCAGCAATGAGTAGTTCTGAAATTATAATCCATCTTGTAGACTTGCTCCAAGTCCGTCTCTTAGCACTAGTTTCTGCGGGCGGGCGGAAAGGCGGGAGAGCGGAAAATCGGGAGGAAAGAGGCGGACTTGTTTCACTTGCAGGTTTTTGAATCTAATTACATATTCTGGCGGGAAATCACTGAAATGTACATCGCCCTGTTTTGACGTGTTTCGGGTTGTCGTACATGCAATGGAAAGTGGTTCTACTTCTATCCCTACTAAAACGCTTTCAAGAGTCTGTTTAACTCCAACTTCCAGAGAGAGCACTTGCATAGCAATTTAGCCTGAATATAATCACTTCCCGAATTACGTCACCGGTCGAAAAATTCACCGGTGAATTTTGGCGCGCTGCAGGTGGGAAAAGTCCTTTTCAACGAGGAACCGAAAGGTCAAAAATGTCGAAAGGTCAAAAATGTTTGAAAAGGACTTTGAGAAAGTCTATCCATCTTGTTGCATATACTGACATGACTGCCATTTTCTTTATAAAACTTACGGTCCCGAACGGCAGATTCCGCTCTGAGCGGGCGGATACGGGAAATATCCGACCGCTTATGACCCAATAAAATTACAGGATTTCCATATTCGGACCTCTCAGCGCAGCTGCCATATAATAACACGTTTTATTGTTTATTATAAAATAAGGTGTCCTCTACGCACGCTCTGATTGGTTGGGCTCCGTGCATTTATAAGAGAACATAGATCTTGAATGACGGAAAAGCCCGCCAAATTCTAAAATTACCTCACTTTTAGTTTGATTTTTCTTCTTCTTATTTTATAAAACAAATAAAACATACCGCTCCTGTGCATATGTACTCTTATAAAGGTGCGTTTGACGTGATTTGAACACGAAAGAAGTGTAAAGGCACTCGGCTATCGCCTCGTGCCTCTACTCAACTTCTTTCGTGTTCAAACGACGTCAAACGTGCCTTTATAAGAGAACATATGCACGGAGCTTTATGTTTTATTTGTTAATTATAATAATTTTATCGGGCATTGTGCTGTATTTTGGCGGGCTAAAATGGAGAGTTCAGCGGGCTAAAATATATTTTATCCCCGCGCTGATCTGAGCCTATCAGTTTTAACAGTACAAATCACTATTGGTTTGTTGTTTATGGAATTGTATACTTTTCTTGTCAATACTTTGAAGCAAAGATTGTTTTGATGACAAATGTTGCGTTTTTCTGCCAAGTTTACATGCAAAGTTTATATGAGTTATGTAAATCTTTAAAGCCATCCTGGACTAGTGTTGTGTAATTTGTTTAGTCGAAAGCTAATATTTTGAAAAGTATAGCCTAGAAGGCTAGAACTTCACGAAATTTACGAAGAATATTGTTTTGATTATGTTCTTGTTGCCTATGCAAACAAACAAGCGTGAAAGTCAGTGGCGTGAAGTCAGTGTAAAGCGTAATAAGAGCGTATAAGGTGAGTAAGGTCCGTAAGAGAAATTTAAGATTGTAAACAAAAGCTCAAATGCGTTTAATGTCTGAAGTGACTGCCCGAATTATTTTACTTGAAAGCTAATATTTCGCTTACTATAGCTCAGAGCTTTACAAAATTTACGAAGAATTATGTTCTTGCTGGTCGTGTAAGTAAATCTGTGCGAACAGTTTTCAAAAAGATAAAAGTGTCGGCGAAATTTATCTAGCGAATAATAAATTTTACGGGGATGTCTGACCATGTCTATACTGTCTTTGATTTTCTTCGAATTCTAAATGCCCACTAAAATTATTATAATAGTAATACAGTTGATGTTTTGAGTTGATCAGCCTGAGTCGGGCCAAAAACATATTTATGCCCGCAAACATCAACTCTATTGTTATAATAATGCCAACAAATGCAAAAACTAAATGATATGTTATACAAATAGCATAATTTTTTTAATGTGGCTCGTTTTGTCTTTATCGTGCTACGAAAACATAAGGCAAAGTTTCCATGGCGGCCATCTTGGTACTCCCAATTCGTCACCTCTGCTGACTTCATTTTTGAAGCCAGATGAGCAATCCAGTTTATTACTCGGGCTACCTGTGGTAACCGAGTCTAGGTTTCGCGATTCTTATTACTCGGGCTACCTGGGGTAGCCGAGTCTAGGTTTCGCGATTCTTTTTATTATTTTTATTTTTATTTTTTTGCGACGCGTTATTAGTCCTCCGCGCGGCCGCTGGCGATATTGACCAATAAGCTTTGCGAAACTGAGCCATGTGACTAACTGACCATACACATGTTGACCAGTGGCCTTCTTTCTTTTCGAGTGAGTATATAAGTGAGTGAGCTTTCTCGTCTCGGATGTGTTTTGTTTGTTTACAGACATAGTTATTGGGCAGTAATGTCGCTGGCAAGTATCTTGATATTATTATATACACTTACAATCGCACACGCCGTTCATAAACATGAAGCTGTGTAATTAAAGGCGAAGAGACTTGACATATTGACCGCTGTTTCTTTCTTTGCTTTCCAAATGTCTGATCACTCGTCTCGGATGTGTTCTGTGTGTTCACAGACATAGTTATTGGTCGGTAATGTCGCTGGCAAGTATCTTGATATTATATACACTTACAAACGCACACGCCGTTGATAGTTGTGTTGATATTTAATACCTGAAGAGACTCGATCGACATATGAACGCTGTGTACATGTGTGGAAATGCGTTAATAAATACAGGCAATCGTGTTTTGTTATTGCAAATTGTGTTTTCTATCGGAGAATTGGATTGTGTTTTGACTTTTGTCTGTGACCAATGTGTTTAATAGACTTTAGACCTTAGCACTGCATAGCGCTGTGATTTTGCAGTAGCCCGAGTGAACGCCTGACCAGGCGTCTTGTTTTTATTATTTTTATTTTTATTTTTTTGCGACGCGTTATTAGTCCTCCGCGCGGCCGCTGGCGATATTGACCAATAAGCTTTGCGAAACTGAGGCATGTGATTGCCTTCTTTCTTTTCAACTGAGAACCGTTGGACTGAGTGAGTGAGTGAGCTTTCTCGTCTCGGATGTGTTTTGTTTGTTCACAGACATAGTTATTGGGCAGTAATGTCGCTGGCAAGTATCTTGATATTATTATATACACTTACAATCGCACACGCCGTTCATTAAGTGAACTTGCAGGTGACACTTTCTAGGTAAACATGAAGCTGTGTAATACAGTAAGGCGAAGAGACTTGACATATTGAACGCTGTACATGTGTGGAAATAATATTTTCTTTCTTTGCTTTCCTGATGTCTGATCACTCGTCTCGGATGTGTTCTGTGTGTTCACAGAAATAGTTATTGGTCAGTAATGTCGCTGGCAAGTATCTTGATATTATATACACTTACAATCGCACACGCCGTTGATAGTTGTGTTGATATTTAATACCTGAAGAGACTCGACATATGAACGCTGTGTACATGTGTGGAAATACGTTAATAAATACAGGCAATCGTGTTTTGTTATTGCAAATTGAGAATTGGATTTCGTTTTGACTTTTGTCTGTGACCAATGTGTTTAATAGACTTTAGACCTTAGCACTGAATAGCACTGTGATTTTGCAGTAGCCCGAGTGAACGCCTGACCAGGCGTCTTGTTTAAGAAATAAAAAACGTGTCGCGTGCGATTACTACCATTTGCGTTCAAGTGTTTAGTGTTTAGCGAATTAACTAGTTGTTTCCAGGTTTTGAAACAAACGTTGTCCAATGACAACTCATCGGTTTGACAGATCAAACAATGACGAATAGGGGGTGTAACGTTTCGTTGTCAAGACTTGTCATCGTTCATGTCAGACCACAGCGTTTGCTTGGAATATACTTTTCTTTGGCTTAACTGTGAGAATTGGAATGATCAGCAAACGTAGGTCGCTTAGATAAGGGTAGTTCCACATCAGTGGGTAGTTCACTTCGATATGACGGCTGCCGAACGCATTTATTTTGTATTCTATGTTTGCCGTGGCCCGTGAGAAAATATCAACAAACCGTTGAAACTTGAAACGGAAGCAATAAAAACGAAAAGTTACACCCCCTATTCGTCATTGTTTGATCTGTCAAACCGATGAGTTGTCATTGGACAACGTTTGTTTCAAAACCTGGAAACAACTAGTTAATTCGCTAAACACTAAACACTTGAACGCAAATGGTAGTATCGAGTTATAATGCAACGAGAGATGCGTGCAAAGCACGAGGCGATAGCCGAGTGTTTTACTAGCTTCTCGAGTGCATTATAACTCGATAATCGCACAGCGACTAAGTTTTTTTATTTCTTTTAAAAAATAATGACTTTAAACTGTCAATAAACCCAATAAAAGTAAGCAAAAACACAGATTACCTGTCTCAGGACGAGTTTGTTACCATTTAGCGCCACGCGTGGCCCCGTACAACACGTCGGGGATTTTAGCGATGAAAATGCACTTAAAGTTGCACTGAAAACATTCTGCTGTGTTAATTACGTGATTAGACATATAGCCAAGTAATTTTTGACTTTCGTTGATGATTAAATCCACATAAAATTCATCAAAAACGACAAAATGGTCGCGAAGTATCTCGTGTGCCGTGCCGTTATGGAGTTATAATAGCACGCTTGTTTGACTCAATAGCCAATCACACTATTGATGCAAGGATGCACAACAAAGATGCAAGGAAACATACCATGTTCAATCTTTATTTTCTCTGAAATATCGTCGTCTCCAAAATCTATTGTCTCATTTTGCCCACCACAGTGCAGCGTGTTGTCGTTCATTTACTTCCGGTTATTTTATAAATGGGGATCAGTGGATCAAGCACATTTGAACAAGTGTAAAATTTACTTGCTGAATGCTTTGCTTCTCGGACAAGTCGTCAAAAAGCCGACAAAATTATCCTTTGCGTCAAAAATGTGGCTTACATTCTCGTTCCCGAGCCCACGTGTCTGTGCATGTCCGACACGTACGATTCCACGGGCTATAGCGTACGGATTCCACAAAAAGTGACACCCAGAATATAAAGCTACCTAACGTGAGCCGCTCACCGGCTACTAATGCAATCATGCATGTAATTTACAGTATGATAACCATAGAAACCAAGATAGTAAAGATAAAATTCAAATTATTTTTCCTTAGGATCCAATATTTCTCTTTCTTACACATGGCGAAATTACTGCATTATGATTGGTTGAGAGGAGTGTAAATTAAATCGCGAATTGCACTCTGGACAGTGCAAATAAATGTTAACATGGTAACAGTGGTAAAGTTCAAAATGGTGGTCGATTCTGGAGTCAAGTAATGAGAGACGTTTTTAAAAGCTTGGATGGATACGAAGCGTACGCGTCGCATTTGCAAGGTAAAGTATTGTTAATTATTTTGTTTAGCAAGTTTGATGATGTTTGTGATTTTTCAAGATGCTTGCAAAAAGATTTCTTGTTGGAAAATTAACTGACGAGTTGAACGACCATTGTTAAACTTGTTTGCGATCATAATAGCAATTAAACATTCAAATAAACAAATAAATTTAATACGACAATCGGTGACAATGCTGTGTACGGCGAGTGAAAATTTGGTTCAATTTTCAAATATCACGAGTTGTGTAAAAGCGTTAATTGCACGAGCAAAATCATATGATTACCCATACAAGTCGCATTTTATACACTGTTACTATGCGTATAGGACATGCAGTCTCTAGTAAAATGTTAGCAAAAATAATTTGTAATAATATGTTGCTTTAGTTGTTAAAACAACTAAAATGCACTTGCAAATTGTCGTTATGCATATTGCGATTTATAAAATAAGGTGTCCTCTACGCACGTTCTGATTGGCTGGGCTCCATGCATTTCTAAGAGTTATGAGGATCATGAATGACGTAACGTGGCGTGAAATGGCGTAGAATGGCGTAGAATGCGTAAGCTGGTCGGAAAAGTCAGCCAAATTTCAAAAACTGTCCAACTTTTAGCTTGTTTTTTTTTCCTTTTTATTTTATAAAACGAATAAAACGTACTGCTCCTGTGCATATGTACTCTTATAAAGGTTCGTTTGACGTCATCTGAACACGAGAGAAGTGTAAAGTATGCACGGAGCTTTATGTACTCCAAATACAATATTACTGATTTGGATTCTATGTAAAGTGAATGAAGGTCAAAATGTTTTCGAGCTTTTATTTATTGTTATATTGAGGTTTGTATTGCAAAACGTTAATGTTACGTTAAAGTAGATATAATTTACATACACATGCATGCAATGTTCTGTTGTGGGAGAAATATTATACAATTTTCACGTTAATGGCATTTAACAAAGAGATGATGTCTGTTCACTTATAGATGCACAGATGATGTCATAACGTGGTAAGAACAAAAAAGTGACCCACGAGACGCAGTCACTGATGTTCTTACAACGTTGTTACGTCTTCTCTGCATCTATAATTGAACAGACAATAAAAAAATGGAATCTTTTTTTTTTATACAATACAAAAATTTAAAAGGTTTTTATCAAAACTCTTGTCGGATTTAGGGGCATGAAGAAGGAAAAAAGCAAGTCAGCTGACGTGATCTGACGTGTCCATGTGTCTGTCCTCATGATCATGGCCAACAACCAATGAAAACACGCATAGCAACCAGGGTATTGTATAAACTTGAATAGTATATATTCTATATTTTATCTTTCTTTTTCATTAATATCTCAGTTATTTTACGAAATGGAAGAAAGAAACACAAATGCCTACTTTGACGTCACCGTCAACTTTGACGTCTTTGCTATTAATATCGTATTTTGGGTTATGCATGGTACTTTAATTCTTTTAGTAGCTCATTTGTTGTAATCGTTACCGTGTAGGTGTATAAAACTTGGTTAGATCGCTATCTTACAGTAGAAGAGAGGGCGATTTGGCTACGAGAAACTCACTCTACAAAATTACTTGCAATCTTTAAAGCATTCTGGCGCCCATCCTAGCTTTATGTGGAACGACGAATTGTATCGAATCACATCCTTTCCGTCTGTTCTCCCAGTCCGGCCAATATCTCTAACCGTTTTGTAAACTCCTTCAACATTTCGATTTCAATAAAATGCATGTTACCTGGAATAACGAGCGAGTGTAAAGGTGGTCCAATATTGGTGTCTTTCATTTTCTTTAGAGTTTCACAAACGATATTTTGCGAATCAGAACCAACACGTGACAAACCAATACAGATGGTATTCTCATCATAACCTGCAAGCATACAGCACAGGTCATTTTATTAACCCAGGTCGTGGTAGGGTAATCTATATCCAGGATACGGACTACAACCCCTCGTACTTCAATTGGCTAAAAAGTTAAACTTGCTACTGACATCGGTTGCGTCTTTCATCAGTAGGGTAAAATACAGTTGAGTGGTGTTATTCAGTAAGATGCAATATAAAGGTTATGGTATGGTATGGTATGGTATGGTATGGTATGGTATGGTATGGTATGGTATGGTATGGTGTGGTGTGGTAAGGGATGGTATGATATAATATAATATAATATGGTATGGTATGGTATAATATGGTTCGGTGTTCGGTAAACTGGTACAATGTGGTGTGGCGAGGTGACGATAGACAGTCCAGAGTAGTAAGGTCATAACGTGCACAATAATTTTAATAGAGCCGTTTTGGCCCGAATAGGCTGTTTTGGCTTTTTATAACATGGGCTGTTTCGGTCTCAAGGACCAAAATAGAACACGGGGGCTGTTTTATTACCACAAGGGCTATTACAGCCCTCCATTTTAGTGCTGTTTTTGGTCAAATGGAAGGTCAAGATGAAATATAATTCCAAATTCTTTTTAATAACAACTGTTATGACCTTTTACGCTAGGTGACGCTTTGGCCAAACGTGGGCCAAAACCGAACCACGAGGGCTGTTTTGTTACCTCAGGGGCAATTTTGGACCCCTTTTTAGTGCTGTTTTGGCGAAGTGCAAGGCCAAATTGAGATATAATTCTAAATCCATCCAATACAATTGTTATGTCATTTTACGATAGGCGATGTTTTGAACCAAACACACGCCAAAACCGTACGAGGAGGGCTGTTTTATTAGCTTTGGGGCTGTTTTGGCCCATTTGTCAATGTTCTTTTGACCAGGAACATCATGTATAGCCGTTTGAAGTTTGACAATAAACTGATCAAATAGAGCCATTTTCTAAGTATTTGAGCTTAATGAACGTCTGCCAAACCTCGAGAACTGACGTCTATAATCATAAATCTAAACCTTACTCTAGCGCGCAGCACTCATACAAGACTAGCTATTTTGTGGTTCAACGCATTACTAAAACATAATAGGCTCATTATCCACTATGAATGTACTGTATAGTGTCCCCATGCAGATTATGACGGGTCTTTGGTGCAGAGTATCTCAACCTGGTCCCCAGGGCGATCGTGAGAAGATGCGGTAAGGTGAGAAAATGCCCTGGCAAACGCTGGATTTTGGCAGGAACACGTTAAAAAATCTCTCGAAACATTTAGAAGATTTTGCGGCAAGTTCAGCACACTAGCTGGAACGACTAAAGACTCGGTAAAAGTAAAATTCGGCTTTTCACAGTTCGCTTGCACGGATTCATCAATGTTTTTAACTGGCGGGAAAATTTTCCAAATATACATTGGAATATTTTGTCACGTCTCCAGCCTTTGCCGGGGACGAGGTTGTGTGTATCTATTTGTCCCCTTCGCATGTCAGTAAGTCTAAATGTTATCGTAATTATATATAGTATCATATTATGCACTAGAAAATACAAAGCAAAACGTACATGGAGGATTCTCACCGAAGTCGCGATTTTCCAAAATTTCCAATAGTTGCTTGGCAGCTTGGTTTACAGTCATGTATCTAGGCGGTTCAAAGACCTTTTTACCTCTACAAATCAAACGACAAACATAAGTTAATCACTGCGAATGCAGTAAATAAAATTAAAACTACATCTATACGGCTCAAACTTAGACAGTTCATAAAAGTGGAACCGAGTGACTGGTTTCAATCATTTCTTCAGTTTTAGATTGAACTTTTCCAACTTTAACGGAAAATAGAATAACCTGGAAACGTATATGTAGTTGCCCTTCAACAATTTAAGTAAGATTTTACCAACCTCGTACCCAGGTTCTTATCTCCGCTGCTCCTGGGTACGAGGTTGAGATTTTACGTGAATAAAAAAGCTCAACAATGTTAAAAACAGGATTGTAGCAAAAGAAATATATTATACTGATTCCCTATAATGCTGTTGAGAACAAAATTCCGTATAACAACCTTCTCTCCTCCCACCGTTTTCCTGCAAAGGTCTAACATGCAACAAGAAAAGACATTTGTTATACTACTTCCATTCGGCACATTACCTCATCATGTTTTCAATAGACTGCTCCTTGACTTTAATATCTGGGGGAAAAGAAAAGAGTTGGTGACATCAAGAACGAGAAACTCTTGTGGGGGATAGAAATTATTACTTTGCTTTAAGCTTGTCCCTCAGCAATATAGTTAACATCTTAGCTGTGATCCGTGGTCTGAACTGTGTCGTTGGCGGCTGCTTGAAGCGCCTTTGATATGCCTCGACACGGCCACGTTGATCTGCGTCCTTCGCAATTCAGCCAATGGCTGCAAGTATGGATGATTAGCCACCCAGTCCTTTATCCTTTATTGATTTGAGACCGTTTTTGATCAAAGAACACATTTCGGCAATCGACTTCAGTATCATAAACACAGTCTACGAAAGTATAAATATGAGGCCTGTCTTCACAGTAATCACCCCTGATGCAGACACTAGATCGGAGTGTCGAAACGTTGGGAGTGTCGAAACCTTGGGTCATGAAGAGTAACTTTTTAAGCTACCTTCAAAAAACTTTTAAGCCAGAGAAGCATGAAACCGTGGATTGTAAAAGGACTGGATAGGAAACTATAATAGTCACATGGGGTGTTTTGAGCCTTTTGATTGGTTAAATCGCATTCACTGAGTTTGTAAAATGGTTGAAACCTATATATAGTTGCAAATTGTGATGTCACGAATGGCGTGAGTACGCTTGTTTTACTGAAATTTTGAAGTGAACTTTTCTTCAAATTCTTCATGTTCTCACATTCTGATGGCTATGTTGACGTTTCAAATGATTTCATCGCCTTACAAACCTGCCTAAGCCACAATCGAGTGTTCGAGGTAAACGTTGTTGATCTTTGTTTTGATGTTTTCTGTGTTGCTTCAGATAATCTGGCGTCCCAAAATAGTGCTTTGTTTTGCTCGGAATTTGGGATGCATATTTTAACTAGTAAACCTTGATATTTTCTTCTAAAATGAGTAAGAATAGATGGGAATTTTATCGTACTGTGGCTTTGTCGTATTTACAGGCAGTTTGATTATCATTTTAAGATGTATTAATCCTAAACTTTGAATATACAAGGGGTTTTTAAACTTGTCAATTTCAACCAGGTTGTTATGCTCACGCCATCAAGTTTCCTATCCAGTCTTTTTACTATCCATGATGAAACTATGTCTGATTCGTCACCTGGCTGCGTTGGGAATTTATTTGTTGACAGCAATTTTATTGTAAAATTTATTGCTTTGCTCTTAATGCACAGATTATGAAAACCCATAGATGTTGTATCAGCAGGGCAAATATACACCATGTGTACCTATTTTTACACTGGGTATTGCCAGACAATTTCACTCGCCAAGGGGAAGCAGTACAAATAGGAATAGGTTAATACTTACTCGAGTTAAAGAAATATATACTATATACATACAAGATTACAGAGAAAGCCTACTCTGCAGGACATTGGTTACAATATAGTCATTCAAAATATGGTCTAGAAACTCAGCTAAAGTCTTTGTTCTATCTTTTTGTCTGCCTTTATGCATTTTTATGCACGGTGCACTGAACCCATTGTATTTTAATATAATGAACGAATTATCCAATAGCAACGGTTCAGTTCAATCACTCAACAGTCATTTAAATATTAATAAACCTAAAACAAAGGATGTGTACGGTGTAAGGTACGCTTCAACATAAAATTGCAGCTCATTACAGGCGCTTTGAAGTTTGCCGAGTTTCCAGACCATATCTCCATGGTTCCAAATAATTAAAAAACTCATGAGGAAAACACAAAGGAAATCAGTATACCACGTCCGTGGTTTTATATCTAATAAAAACCTTCCTGATTTACATAAGCTTTAACTTTGATTTTCTCGGCTTAGACAACGTTGTTTTTCAAAATTACTATGCCAACCTACAAAACAATATTATATATCGCAGTAGATGTTTTATGAGAACTGAAACACTCAGCTATCGCCTGAAGGAATAAAAAAACTTCTTTTTACGCTGCGAGCATGCAATGCCCTTCATCAATATGTTCATGTAGTGCTTGGAACGTAAATAGAGTTTTCTATAGTTCCTGTTTGATTACAGACTATATATATATATATATATATATATATATACCTATATAGCAATTAACCTATACCTAGCAGGCATAAAGTGTGTAGTCCATTCTTTCTATTCAACGCTATTTTATCGTAAAAGCTGTCTGGCTTCCATGATTCCTCCCAGAATACGATAGACACAGTTTCACCAAAGTTGTAAAGCTGCAAAAAACAAGACAGTAAAACCGATTTAAACATTAAACTAAAGCCAATGCAACACACATGATAGACAATGTAAGAGTTCAAATCACTACATATACCGACAACAGCACTTGCATGCCGAAAAAATCAAATAGATAGTTCACTAACTTTGTTTAAGTGTTACAATACCAGTGAACTCAATCGGTGGTTTCAGTGATAACTGATAATGTTACGTATATTTCAACAGTGTTTCATCACATTTGATTTCTATGACAACATTGCGTAGATGCAAGAAACACACGCAATAGTTTGCCTGATGAATCGTGAATGTATTCTCACCTGTAAGCCACAACAAGCTACGGCGTTCATAATGGAAGCATTGTGAATGACTTTGTATGATATCTTGTCTTTTCTTGCTCTAAGAACCAGATCAGTGTGGGTGGTAGCACTGTAGTAAAATGGAACTTATTTAGATTATAAACAACCAACTATACCTATGCCATGTTAGTGAGTGAGCGAGCGAGCGAGCGAGCAAGCAAGCAAGCAAGCAAGCAAGCAAGCAAGCAAGCAAGCTTGGAATATAATGGAAACCATGCATGAAAGATTACGCCATCCCATACGCCATCATGCATGCACACACGCCATCATTCTAATTAAAATTTGTAAAGAAAGTAAAGAAACACCATTACTGTATATACGCCATCAAACGCCATTCATGGACAGTAAGGGAAATTTGCGCTTTTCGTTTTGATTAATTTTAACGTTTAATCTTTTTTGACGGGTTATTTTATAAAGGAAATAGAAAACATTTTTCCGTGTTCCTATAGAAACACTTGGAGAAGTTTGCATGGAAGAACTCGAAATAGTGCATGCATGGCATTGAAGTTTCTCGTTGTCCCAAACTTCCCCTCGTGTTTCTATAACTCTATAAACACGGGAAATGTTTTCTATTTCCTAAATATATATATGTTATTTACCGGCTGGGAGGTCCGTATAGAAAAATATTTGCCCGAGGTCTTAAAAAAGGCCCGAGGCCGCAGGCCGAGGGACATTTTTGAGACCGAGGGCAAATATTTTTCTATACGGACCGACCAAAACGGTAAATAACATATTTATTTTTTTGCTAATTAATCGTACAATTTATAATTTACATAATTAGTAAATTAACATAATTGAATAAAGTTGCGTAATCGAGATGACGTTCACATGATATTAAAAAGTCCAAAGTTTATCGTTCGACACTAAACAACTGCCGACATGCAATCTGACAGGGAAGCTTGGAACCTTTTTTTTGTGATGAAAAACAGTCAAAACGTGAAGATCCAGTTACGAAGGGAATTTAGAATGCAGTCCAAGTGTTTTTAAAGTTTAGTTGATAAAGATTCTTCGTCGTTCTTCTTCGTCGCTTGCTCGTTTTTGGCTGCTCGCTTGGAAAGTCGCTTTGAATACTCGACTGACTCCGTGGAAATTGAAAGTGTGTTGTTCGAGTTTGAAGACGAAAATGCTTGTTCTAAATCATTTGTAACTTTTCTTCAAAGACATATGGCACGATGAGGTTGGCATGTGGAAAATATTTGACTAAAAGTAAAGACTTGTAGCGGTTTTGTTAAGTATAGTTGAACAACAGAAGAAAGACAGTTTAGTGTCAAAAGGTTTCAGCTTTTCTGTCTTCTGGTGGTATGTTTTTTTATATATAGTCTATATAGTTTCATTTAGTGATTAAAAATACTATGTTCACAAGTTCATCTATATGTTTTGCCTACCGTTTTAAACTGTTTTCATACGTCGTTGACTGTTGAGCAATAATACTTGAAAACTTTATAGATGTCGCTCGTAAATTATTTTTTTGTCACAGTTTTCCCAGCATTTCTTTTAAAATTCGCTGTTTTCACATGAAGTTGTCAAAACCATTTGGATAAACTATCTTACTTTGTTTTTACTGGCATTCTATTGTAGTCTAAAGTAGTGAAAAGCGTCGAGTATACGAAATATTAAAAAACGTTTTTGTTTTTGTTTTGAAATCCGCAGCGGTCCGTATCGGGGTCCGTATCGTGTGATACGGACCGCTCGCTAAGCCAATCAGAGCGCGCAAATCAGATGGATACCGGACCGCAAAAAAATAAAGTAAAATACTATAGTAAAACACACGCAACCACTTCCACGATACGCTCAGACCTCGCAGATCAGTCGGCATACTTCGTAGAAAGCTACCTTAAACCGACATCTTACAATCGTATATAGTAAAGTCGAAACTAAGTATATATAGAACTTTTATGTATTTTATTATCATTGTTATACAACATACAGATCTATTGGGTTATAGTTGGGCTTTCTAGCTGCTTCCGGCTATTCTATTGTAGAATGCTGCAATGCAAACAAATAGCTGAAACTAATCCAAACTATATGGAGTAACACTCCATCCTACCGATCCGCATTCCGCCAAAGTACGTTAGTGAGTTATGTCTCAGCTTGTAGTTAGCCGGCGTGGGGAGGGTTTACGAAGGTTGAACACCTAGCGAACAGTTAATATATATAAATATTTTTTTGTATTTTTACAGAATACCTTCAGAATAACTTACCCAAAAGGATCACCAACAACAAGAAATGCAACATCATACTCCTTAGCATTTGTCAAAATAAGATCTGCGGCAATAGAAATTTCATTAGATTTAGAATATAATTTAACAATTTTATATGAATAATATATTGTATTTAAGGCTACCCTAAATTATACCATCAACATTCACCAAAAATCGCAACGTGTGTACAATGTATCGCTAAATATATATTTGAACAAAATTGCGGCTTTTACACGGTAACTAAACACTATACATAGAGTTAAATACATATGTCCATCTATAGAGCAAATTATATTTTGATTAATTCTTTGAAAATTTTCATGGCGATAATGTAATATAAATAAGTTTTGTGGGAACACCACGTAAAATATTTGTTTGCTAAGCTTTCGGCCTGTTGACTCAGGCCTTCATCAGAAAGTCTTATTATTAAGAGGCGTTATTGCTCTGATGAAGGCCTGAGTCAACAGGCCGAAAGCTTAGCAAATAAATATTTTACGTGGTGTTTTCACAAAACTTATTTATATTAAATTATATCTTGTTCTTAAGTCTTAACATTCATATGGTATTATTTTGTAGAGTATAATTCATTTAACACAAACCAATCTGAGCTCAATATTCAGATCACGTAGATACAGTTAGTAGTAACAAGTAACAAGTAACAAGTAACATTTGCATTTCCATGTCATTCTCGCTTAATTTTAACCTTGTGGGTTTCTAGTATCTCTTGTATATTTATTTCTATCTTTCCGAAAACCGTTATTGTGAGATTTTGCGTAATTTAATTACAACAATTTTGTTTTCCTCAAAATTGCTAAAAAATAGCTTGACATACTTTTATATGTAAGCAGTAAGATTCAAAATCCAAACAAGAAAAAGAAAATATTCGACAAAATATTTGACATCCAACTCAACGTTTTTTTTTAACGGGTAAAATACTGTATTTCTGTATGATAAAACACGTCACTGCATATCAGGCTTCGCCTTGATATATTTCTCGCTGATTTTTCCGCCTCGAACAAGGTCAATTTTCAATATTATTATACTGTCGTGGCAATAGAAGCGTTCCGAAAATATCGTTGCAATATATTCCTCAAGTTAACCAATTCATTTGATGAAAATTATTGCTAACTTCCTGTTTTGAGTTTGATTGGTTTCTGGTTTTTAAACAACCAATAATGAGAAACAGGATTATTATTTGCCAAACACCAATACAATTCAAAACAGAATTCAAAATAGGCAGCTGGCAACGAATCTTATCTATCCATCTATCCACCTATCCATCTATCCATCTATCCATCTCCATCCATCCATCCATCCATCCATCCATCCATCCATCCATCCATCCATCCATCCATCCATCCATCCATCCATCCATCCATCCATCCATCCATCCATCCATCTATCCATCTATCCATCTATCCATCTATCCATCTATCCATCTATCCATCTATCCATCTATCCATTTATCCATCTATCCACTAATTGTCCAACTTGACTAATATATTGCAACAGTATTTTACGGAACGATTCTATTGCCAAGACAGTAATTTCCAATAAACTAAATATTGCTGCTTGTGTTTTTAACAGTACATGTACTTTTGAAACTCACTAATAATTCATGAAGAAATTCAAAAGAAATCCACATTTAATCAGTATTTAGAAATCGCAAGAAGATGGCGGTAAAATTTTGCCAACATTTACGTCGATTTTCTCTTAAAATACAAATTGGTTTGAGAAGTTATGTTAACTTGCTTGGCTGTCTTTAGAAATCGGAGGAAGAATACTTGAATACATGTATGTTATTTCAATTATGCGTTTAGAATGTGAAATATTAATTTGAAAGAATGTTAGAACCAAGCATTCCGACCGATGTGTTCTAAATATAAAATTTACAGTATATACCATTGTAATTATTTTTTAATTTACAATTCAACAAAATTATTTTGTAAGTTACTAGTACCACGACTACAAGATATTAGATAGAAAAGCGTCACTAAATGTTACCAACTTGTCACCAATACCTGAATTCTGTTCTACAGTTTCTCGGTCTGCTAAAATAATTTCTCGGCCATAAAATTTTTCCTACAATAAATACAAAATACTGTACATCAAATTTAAATCAATCTCTTTAGAAGTAAATGATCATCTTCTATAAAAGCTGTTTTTAACAGTTAGAATAAAAAAATTGTTAAGTTAAGACTTCAGTTAAGTTTGTCGGCTGACATGTGTTTTCATGCATACCCAATAGTGCTCCGTCGTGATGACGTCACTGAAGTGACCTACAATCATTGACATAATTCTTGAAACAAAGCTAACATGAAATGGTTTCATGTTCCCCCTTCCCCCCACTTCAATGTTGTGGACCTCAAAACGTTTGCAATTTGCACTCAGTCACCTGCCATTACACTTAAATGTTCAGAGTATCAACATTGAAAAGGGGGGACGGGGGGATAGCAATTCATGCAAAAAAGAGGCCTAGCAATTAACATGGCATGATTCACTCAAGTCGTCTCAACTAATTTTGTCAATGATTGTCTGAATTTACGTTAATAATTCTCCGTACATTTTTCGTTGCAGAGAAACGGCATATTTTACCCACGACTGCGCAAAGTGATCTCACATACATTTAACACATATATTGATCGCTAACAACAAACGATAATTTTAAAGGTTAATTACATGACGTCACCATGACGTCCTAATGTTAACTGTCACTACGCGGAAATCAGGTTCAAAATTATTGTCGGTTTAAAAGCTGCGCGCGCTCTCTGTATTTCCATGATGAATTTATAATTCTGACACAAAACCTACACGTAAAATTAAAATCTGCCGATAACTTTATTGCAGACCTATCATGAAGGATAATGTATACCCTGCACTTGCGCAAATTATTAAAATATTTGACCATTCATGCTGATATAAAGAGAAAAGTCGGGAAGAAATTGTCTTAAGTTAATGCCCAAAAGAACAGAACAAATTGTTTGCAGCAAGGGGGAAAAAATTGTTTCACCACTTGCATTCATTAAAAACTTGTCAATAGAATAATTACCCAAGGCTTCGAATTCATCTCAAGTTACAACTGGCACCCGTGTTATAAAAGAGCTCATATGTCAAGAAACATAAATAAACAATGAATCGAGGAGTTCAGCTCGATTTCAACAAAAGTAATCGATACCCAAACATTTCTCCTTATACTTTTATCATTACAAATAGTTGACAAACAGTTGACAACACATATATACTTCTAAGATATCATTGCACTTTGCTGTGTACGATACCGCTAAAATTAAGCTCAGTTTACCACACTTTACCACAAACTTCGCATAATATTCAGTGCAATTTCAACTGAAATATTCGTTACACAAAGATGTTTTTAAACTTTAGCTCTATTTAAGCATTAAGTGGACATAATTGTTGCATTTGATCACACTTTACCATATACTTACGCTAAAATTTAGTACACTTTACCACACTTTACCACAATCTACATATATAAATGAATCATAATCTAATTTATTAACATAAGCATGGTAAAGTGTGGTAAAGTGTGGTAAAGTGTGGCAAAATACAGAATTGATATGGTAAACTGAATTGATATAAAACGATGTAGCTAAGAAATTACTATAAACAGTTCATTTCACTCGAAATAATTCTATAACACTATTTATTTGTCCAATATAGCGAATGCTAAGCAGCAAGGCGCCATGTTGCGATAGACCCCCTGGGAGATTTGTTCAAAAAACAAGACATGTCGGGCTCATTTCTCCGGTTGAACGTAATCGTATACGATCGATTGCAGAAACCGCCTAAATTCCATGCATGTTATTCCTGACGCTTAAATTTTATTTACGAATAATTCCTGTTATGCTGCCACACTAATTCCACTATGTTCTTTCGCGAAAAATGATCATTCAAAGTAATTGAGCAACCAGCAGCGCATGAGCCACTCGACTTCGCCACGGTTCTATAGAAATTCAATAGGACGAGAGTTCCTTTATCAAACTACTAATCTTTTTCTAAATGACTTGGTAATTTCTTAACTAGAGTGGCTTCTTCGACTTGTTTTGTCACATAGGTCATTATGCCTGTGAGCCGTGGCATACGCAACTTCTTTTAAATGACTACAACTGTAATTAATTGCTTGCTCATCGCATAAAACTTTAACTTCAAATGCTTACAAAAAAATTATTGTAATCCCGTTCGACAATATAATATGCATATAAACTGACCACATATTCTTCTTTAGCATATTTTAAAACATTAATGGTCAATCAATCAGAGAAAATGGTTTTTATGAATTAAATCTGTTGCGTTTGCGTCCAATTTGTTCTCAGACAATCATTGACATAATTCTTGAAACAAAGCTAACATGAAATGGTTTCATGTTCCCCCTTCCCCCCACTTCAATGTTGTGGACCTCAAAACGTTTGCAATTTGCACTCAGTCACCTGCCATTACACTTAAATGTTCAGAGTATCATTAACATTGAAAAGGGGGGACGGGGGGATAGCAATTCATGCAAAAAAGAGGCCTAGCAATTAACATGGCATGATTCACTCAAGTCGTCTCAACTAATTTTGTCAATGATTGTCTGAATTTACGTTAATAATTCTCCGTACATTTTTCGTTGCAGAGAAACGGCATATTTTACCCACGACTGCGCAAAGTGATCTCACATACATTTAACACATATATTGATCGCTAACAACAAACGATAATTTTAAAGGTTAATTACATGACGTCACCATGACGTCCTAATGTTAACTGTCACTACGCGGAAATCAGGTTCAAAATTATTGTCGGTTTAAAAGCTGCGCGCGCTCTCTGTATTTCCATGATGAATTTATAATTCTGACACAAAACCTACACGTAAAATTAAAATCTGCCGATAACTTTATTGCAGACCTATCATGAAGGATAATGTATACCCTGCACTTGCGCAAATTATTAAAATATTTGACCATTCATGCTGATATAAAGAGAAAAGTCGGGAAGAAATTGTCTTAAGTTAATGCCCAAAAGAACAGAACAAATTGTTTGCAGCAAGGGGGAAAAAATTGTTTCACCACTTGCATTCATTAAAAACTTGTCAATAGAATAATTACCCAAGGCTTCGAATTCATCTCAAGTTACAACTGGCACCCGTGTTATAAAAGAGCTCATATGTCAAGAAACATAAATAAACAATGAATCGAGGAGTTCAGCTCGATTTCAACAAAAGTAATCGATACCCAAACATTTCTCCTTATACTTTTATCATTACAAATAGTTGACAAACAGTTGACAACACATATATACTTCTAAGATATCATTGCACTTTGCTGTGTACGATACCGCTAAAATTAAGCTCAGTTTACCACACTTTACCACAAACTTCGCATAATATTCAGTGCAATTTCAACTGAAATATTCGTTACACAAAGATGTTTTTAAACTTTAGCTCTATTTAAGCATTAAGTGGACATAATTGTTGCATTTGATCACACTTTACCATATACTTACGCTAAAATTTAGTACACTTTACCACACTTTACCACAATCTACATATATAAATGAATCATAATCTAATTTATTAACATAAGCATGGTAAAGTGTGGTAAAGTGTGGTAAAGTGTGGCAAAATACAGAATTGATATGGTAAACTGAATTGATATAAAACGATGTAGCTAAGAAATTACTATAAACAGTTCATTTCACTCGAAATAATTCTATAACACTATTTATTTGTCCAATATAGCGAATGCTAAGCAGCAAGGCGCCATGTTGCGATAGACCCCCTGGGAGATTTGTTCAAAAAACAAGACATGTCGGGCTCATTTCTCCGGTTGAACGTAATCGTATACGATCGATTGCAGAAACCGCCTAAATTCCATGCATGTTATTCCTGACGCTTAAATTTTATTTACGAATAATTCCTGTTATGCTGCCACACTAATTCCACTATGTTCTTTCGCGAAAAATGATCATTCAAAGTAATTGAGCAACCAGCAGCGCATGAGCCACTCGACTTCGCCACGGTTCTATAGAAATTCAATAGGACGAGAGTTCCTTTATCAAACTACTAATCTTTTTCTAAATGACTTGGTAATTTCTTAACTAGAGTGGCTTCTTCGACTTGTTTTGTCACATAGGTCATTATGCCTGTGAGCCGTGGCATACGCAACTTCTTTTAAATGACTACAACTGTAATTAATTGCTTGCTCATCGCATAAAACTTTAACTTCAAATGCTTACAAAAAAATTATTGTAATCCCGTTCGACAATATAATATGCATATAAACTGACCACATATTCTTCTTTAGCATATTTTAAAACATTAATGGTCAATCAATCAGAGAAAATGGTTTTTATGAATTAAATCTGTTGCGTTTGCGTCCAATTTGTTCTCAGACTGTCTGAATTTACGTTAATAATTCTCCGTACATTTTTCGTTGCAGAGAAACGGCATATTTTACCCACGACTGCGCAAAGTGATCTCACATACATTTAACACATATATTGATCGCTAACAACAAACGATAATTTTAAAGGTTAATTACATGACGTCACCATGACGTCCTAATGTTAACTGTCACTACGCGGAAATCAGGTTCAAAATTATTGTCGGTTTAAAAGCTGCGCGCGCTCTCTGTATTTCCATGATGAATTTATAATTCTGACACAAAACCTACACGTAAAATTAAAATCTGCCGATAACTTTATTGCAGACCTATCATGAAGGATAATGTATACCCTGCACTTGCGCAAATCATTAAAATATTTGACCATTCATGCTGATATAAAGAGAAAAGTCGGGAAGAAATTGTCTTAAGTTAATGCCCAAAAGAACAGAACAAATTGTTTGCAGCAAGGGGGAAAAAATTGTTTCACCACTTGCATTCATTAAAAACTTGTCAATAGAATAATTACCCAAGGCTTCGAATTCATCTCAAGTTACAACTGGCACCCGTGTTATAAAAGAGCTCATATGTCAAGGAACATAAATAAACAATGAATCGAGGAGTTCAGCTCGATTTCAACAAAAATAATCGATACCCAAACATTTCTCCTTATACTTTTATCATTACAAATAGTTGACAAACAGTTGACAACACATATATACTTCTAAGATATCATTGCACTTTGCTGTGTACGATACCGCTAAAATTAAGCTCAGTTTACCACACTTTACCACAAACTTCGCATAATATTCAGTGCAATTTCAACTGAAATATTCGTTACACAAAGATGTTTTTAAACTTTAGCTCTATTTAAGCATTAAGTGGACATAATTGTTGCATTTGATCACACTTTACCATATACTTACGCTAAAATTTAGTACACTTTACCACACTTTACCACAATCTACATATATAAATGAATCATAATCTAATTTATTAACATAAGCATGGTAAAGTGTGGTAAAGTGTGGTAAAGTGTGGCAAAATACAGAATTGATATGGTAAACTGAATTGATATAAAACGATGTAGCTAAGAAATTACTATAAACAGTTCATTTCACTCGAAATAATTCTATAACACTATTTATTTGTCCAATATAGCGAATGCTAAGCAGCAAGGCGCCATGTTGCGATAGACCCCCTGGGAGATTTGTTCAAAAAACAAGACATGTCGGGCTCATTTCTCCGGTTGAACGTAATCGTATACGATCGATTGCAGAAACCGCCTAAATTCCATGCATGTTATTCCTGACGCTTAAATTTTATTTACGAATAATTCCTGTTATGCTGCCACACTAATTCCACTGTTCTTTCGCGAAAAATGATCATTCAAAGTAATTGAGCAACCAGCAGCACATGAGCCACTCGACTTCGCCACGGTTCTATAGAAATTCAATAGGACGAGAGTTCCTTTATCAAACTACTAATCTTTTTCTAAATGACTTGGTAATTTCTTAACTAGAGTGGCTTCTTCGACTTGTTTTGTCACATAGGTCATTATGCCTGTGAGCCGTGGCATACGCAACTTCTTTTAAATGACTACAACTGTAATTAATTGCTTGCTCATCGCATAAAACTTTAACTTCAAATGCTTACAAAAAAATTATTGTAATCCCGTTCGACAATATAATATGCATATAAACTGACCACATATTCTTCTTTAGCATATTTTAAAACATTAATGGTCAATCAATCAGAGAAAATGGTTTTTATGAATTAAATCTGTTGCGTTTGCGTCCAATTTGTTCTCAGACAATCATTGACATAATTCTTGAAACAAAGCTAACATGAAATGGTTTCATGTTCCCCCTTCCCCCCACTTCAATGTTGTGGACCTCAAAACGTTTGCAATTTGCACTCAGTCACCTGCCATTACACTTAAATGTTCAGAGTATCAACATTGAAAAGGGGGGACGGGGGGATAGCAATTCATGCAAAAAAGAGGCCTAGCAATTAACATGGCATGATTCACTCAAGTCGTCTCAACTAATTTTGTCAATGATTGTCTGAATTTACGTTAATAATTCTCCGTACATTTTTCGTTGCAGAGAAACGGCATATTTTACCCACGACTGCGCAAAGTGATCTCACATACATTTAACACATATATTGATCGCTAACAACAAACGATAATTTTAAAGGTTAATTACATGACGTCACCATGACGTCCTAATGTTAACTGTCACTACGCGGAAATCAGGTTCAAAATTATTGTCGGTTTAAAAGCTGCGCGCGCTCTCTGTATTTCCATGATGAATTTATAATTCTGACACAAAACCTACACGTAAAATTAAAATCTGCCGATAACTTTATTGCAGACCTATCATGAAGGATAATGTATACCCTGCACTTGCGCAAATTATTAAAATATTTGACCATTCATGCTGATATAAAGAGAAAAGTCGGGAAGAAATTGTCTTAAGTTAATGCCCAAAAGAACAGAACAAATTGTTTGCAGCAAGGGGGAAAAAATTGTTTCACCACTTGCATTCATTAAAAACTTGTCAATAGAATAATTACCCAAGGCTTCGAATTCATCTCAAGTTACAACTGGCACCCGTGTTATAAAAGAGCTCATATGTCAAGAAACATAAATAAACAATGAATCGAGGAGTTCAGCTCGATTTCAACAAAAGTAATCGATACCCAAACATTTCTCCTTATACTTTTATCATTACAAATAGTTGACAAACAGTTGACAACACATAGATACTTCTAAGATATCATTGCACTTTGCTGTGTACGATACCGCTAAAATTAAGCTCAGTTTACCACACTTTACCACAAACTTCGCATAATATTCAGTGCAATTTCAACTGAAATATTCGTTACACAAAGATGTTTTTAAACTTTAGCTCTATTTAAGCATTAAGTGGACATAATTGTTGCATTTGATCACACTTTACCATATACTTACGCTAAAATTTAGTACACTTTACCACACTTTACCACAATCTACATATATAAATGAATCATAATCTAATTTATTAACATAAGCATGGTAAAGTGTGGTAAAGTGTGGTAAAGTGTGGCAAAATACAGAATTGATATGGTAAACTGAATTGATATAAAACGATGTAGCTAAGAAATTACTATAAACAGTTCATTTCACTCGAAATAATTCTATAACACTATTTATTTGTCCAATATAGCGAATGCTAAGCAGCAAGGCGCCATGTTGCGATAGACCCCCTGGGAGATTTGTTCAAAAAACAAGACATGTCGGGCTCATTTCTCCGGTTGAACGTAATCGTATACGATCGATTGCAGAAACCGCCTAAATTCCATGCATGTTATTCCTGACGCTTAAATTTTATTTACGAATAATTCCTGTTATGCTGCCACACTAATTCCACTATGTTCTTTCGCGAAAAATGATCATTCAAAGTAATTGAGCAACCAGCAGCGCATGAGCCACTCGACTTCGCCACGGTTCTATAGAAATTCAATAGGACGAGAGTTCCTTTATCAAACTACTAATCTTTTTCTAAATGACTTGGTAATTTCTTAACTAGAGTGGCTTCTTCGACTTGTTTTGTCACATAGGTCATTATGCCTGTGAGCCGTGGCATACGCAACTTCTTTTAAATGACTACAACTGTAATTAATTGCTTGCTCATCGCATAAAACTTTAACTTCAAATGCTTACAAAAAAATTATTGTAATCCCGTTCGACAATATAATATGCATATAAACTGACCACATATTCTTCTTTAGCATATTTTAAAACATTAATGGTCAATCAATCAGAGAAAATGGTTTTTATGAATTAAATCTGTTGCGTTTGCGTCCAATTTGTTCTCAGACAATCATTGACATAATTCTTGAAACAAAGCTAACATGAAATGGTTTCATGTTCCCCCTTCCCCCCACTTCAATGTTGTGGACCTCAAAACGTTTGCAATTTGCACTCAGTCACCTGCCATTACACTTAAATGTTCAGAGTATCAACATTGAAAAGGGGGGACGGGGGGATAGCAATTCATGCAAAAAAGAGGCCTAGCAATTAACATGGCATGATTCACTCAAGTCGTCTCAACTAATTTTGTCAATGATTGTAGGTTTATCTTTATTACTAAGTCTTAAGATATATTAACAGACACGTCTCCACCAGTTCAACCACTTCTTCATTATGCTGCGTCCTTTCTTTGCTAATTCCTTGAGCAATGCATGAAGGTGGTACCTGTGTCTCTCGTGAATTTTCGTCTCCAGGTTTCTCATCATCTTCACGATTAACTGTGGCTGTCTTCAATCGTTTAAATCTCGAGGCATCTCTACACGTCGTCTTGCCATCGTTGAGTCTCCTAGCATAGATAGTTGATCCTTTGATTCCAGTTACAATGTAGATGTGTGGTTCAAATGGTGTCTCCGCTTTTCTTTTCTTCTCTCTCTTGACAATTACTGCGTTTCCCACTTCTATAGCTTGTGCTGTTTTGTCTGATGTTTCTTATCGTGGTACTGTTTCACTTGCTCCTTGTACTTATTGTCATTAACTCTCGCTTCTTTATCCCTTGGTGACAATGCTTGTAGGGAAGTGTTCAATCTTAGTTCGTACTTGCCTGTTCATCATCAGCTCATATGGTGTTTCTTTCGTGGCAGGGTGTGGTGTAGACCTGTATGCTTGGAGCATGTCATAGGTTGCTTCATATACATCTGTTCCTTCTTGGTTTGCAATTGTTGCTGTCTTGTTTACTAGCTTATTGAAGCCTTCGACCTGGCCTTGTGCCTTTGGGTGCCTTGGCGTTACAGTTTTATGTTTAAATCCTGTCTCTGCTGCAAACTTCTTGAAATCTTCAGAATTAAATGGAGGACCATTATCAGTCTGAACTTTCTTGGGAATACCGTATGTTGCAAAAAAATTTTTCAATTTCTTTCGAACTGGCTTGATTGCTGTCGATCTAACAAATTCGACTTCTGGGTATCTTGAATACTGATCAGTAACCACTAATGCATACTCGTGGTTGGGAAAAGGTCCGCAAAAGTCGACTTCGACAATTTCCCACGGTTTCATTGGCAGGTTGGTCATCTTGGCAGGTTCCGTGTGGTGTGTGTGTTCGTCGATACCTGACAGCTAAAGCATTTGCTTACGATGTTTTCAATCCGTCGATTCATCGAAGGAAATCAATATTTCTTCCTGGTCATCTCCTTTGTCTTGGTGATGCCTAAGTGACCCTGCCTATGTGTAGTTGTTATAATCTTCTCTCGCAGTGATTCTGGAGGGATAAGTCTGTCGTTCCTCAGCATCACTCCATCAGCCGTGTAGATCTCTGCTCTCAGTTCATAGTATGCTGTCAGATCTGGCTCTCCTTTGTTCCACTTTCCCGTGACTAATGCTTGCTTTAACTTTTGTAGTTGATCGTCTTCTTCCGTTGCTGATTTAATTGTCTCCATGACAACAGCGTGGTCAACTTCAATAACTGCCCTGACATGGCGCTCATGTCCAATCTTTGCTGTCTCAGGTAGTGGATGTCTAAAAATGTAGTCTGTCACGTTTGTCTTTCCAGGATGTAGACTGCCATAAAGTTGAGGTTTTGCATCTTCATAACCATTCTCTCCAATCGTGGTGGTCGCTTAGCTCTCGGATTATTGAAAATAGGTAGGAGTGGTTTGTGGTCGGTTGCCAACTGAAAATGCTTCGCTCCTAATAGATACATTTGCAATCTAGTGGTAGTAAATTCTGCTGCTAACGCTTCTCGTTCGATTTGTGAATACCTCCTCTCTGTATCTGTGAGCGTTCGGCTGACAAAATGGACTGGTTGATATCCATACTCCGTTTTCTGAAACAGACCCCGCCCAGGCCAGTCGGACTTGCATCACAGATCACCCGAGTATCTCGTTCTGGCTTATAAGGGATTAAGACTGGTGCTGTAGTGATAGCCTTCTTCAAATCTTCAACGCGACCATTCAAATTTCTGTTCTCTTTTAGTGAGGTTCACAGCGGCTGGAGAATTGCTTATATATCCAATAAATAGGCCATCATTTGAAGAACCGATATAAGTTCCTCTTTAGATTTAGGAGGGCTACACTCACTCACGGCTTTCACCTTGTTTGGGCTAGGCTTCAGTCCATCTTCGGTGAACAAATGGCCATGGAATTCGATCATAGACTTTCCAAATTCGCACTTTTCTTTGCGTAGTGTGATGTTGTGTGCTTCGAGTTGTTGAAGTACAAACTCTAGATTCTTGTTATGCTCTTTCCAGTCCATTCCACCGACCATAATATCATCTCTGTTATTTAACACTTTAGGAATTCCAGAAATAATCTTGCTCATCTCCGCATCAAACAGATCCTGGCTGTTGACACCTCCGAACGCTAACCGCTTGTATCTGTAGTTCCCCCATGGACATGAAAATGTCATCAGTTTTCTTGATTGCTCGTCAAGCGTAAACTGATGGTACCCATGATGCATGTCCAATTTGCTGAACACTTTGCAGTCTTTGAAAGTGGTAATAAAATCTTCAGTGATCGGTGCTTGAACTTGACGTGTGCGTTCCATGGATTTGTTGAGTACTCGAAGATCAAGGCTAACTCGAATATCATTTGGGTTTTTCGGCTTCGGTTGAACAACCAGCGGTGAGCACCATGTTATCAAATCGTGTTCTGGTACTTCTTCCATTATCTCGCTTTCGACAAACTCGTTGATTCTCTTCTTCAGCGGGTCCATCAAATGGTATGGTACTCTCCGTGGCTTCTGTGCGATGGGTTGTACGTTCTCCTTTAGAGGCAAATGGATGTCGATATCTTTTCCATTGCGTTGCGCTTTTCCAATCCCTTCGAACCTCGCCTTATGATGGTCTATGATCTCATCTAGCTCTATATTTCCCGTTTCGACTTGATTGATAACTTTTACATTGCGGTTCGGTTCTTTTAATCCGTCCGTTGCGTCGAACTTTATCATACCCAGATCTTCTAGTGTTTTCCGTCCGAGTAACGGTTTGGAGTCGATCTTCCCTTGAATAACTGCGATTGTCGCTTGCGTTCTTCTGGTTTTGTTTTCCATCGTTACGTCACATTCTCCAATTACTGGTAACTCTTCCTTCAACGTTTTTAACTTTACCTTTGTTTCTTGTAATTCCACCGCTGGCATTTCTTTCACCAACTCTTTGAATTGATATTCATCCATGACGTTTGCATCTGCGCCTGTGTCTGGTTCCACTACCACTTCCGTCCCATTGATCCAAATCTTACATTGATTCTTTTCACTATTGACTTGTGATGTCCGGTGAATATTTAGATGCTTTAAGATTCTACCAATATCTTCATCTCCTGATTCGCTTTCACTAGTATCGCTCTCTAAAACTGCATCATCTTGCTCTTGTTCGACATGTCTTATTCGTTTATGGTTGGACTTATACCCGTGTTGGCTTGATGACTGTCCCTCATTTCGTGGCACATTCGGTGGTATTTCTTGTTTCTTTCTGTTGTCTCGTCGAGTTAGATTTTCTTTTCTACCATCTTGATAAGCATTGCTAGTCCTGCTTCTGCACATTCGAGCGTAGTGATTTCGTTTTCCACACTTGTGACATTCAACTCCATAAGCTTTACACTTCCGCTTCTCGTGCTTTGATCCACATCGGTCACACATCTCGAATTGGTCTCGTCTTTGGTTTTTCATGATCTGATTAACTTTCTAATATGCTGTCTCTGATTTCAATTTCTTCTCAATTTCTTCGGCTTGAGATGTCGATTCTTCTTCCATCGCTGCTTCATCTAAAATCTGTGATAAAGACCAGTTATTGCGAATTGTCTTGACTCGTAGCTTATTGTTGGTCATAGTCTTAATCAGGTGGTCTCGCATCACTTCCCCTTCGTTTGTAAATTCGCATTTCTTAACAGTCTCACGAATTCTTGAATAATATTGTGCCATCGTTTCATTCGTTTGCTGTGAAAGGTTTCCAAACTTAAATCGTGCGTAGTCTTTATTCTTCATCGGTAGAAAGTGTTCATCGAGTTTTCTAATCAGCTATGAATACACATCTTCGTCTTCTTCTAATGGCAAGTCGGGTATTGTGTCTTCTAAATCCGCGATATGTTGGCCTCCGTAAATTATCAAGCCGTCTTTCTTGATGCTTGGGTCTGCTAATCCAAAGAATCTAAACTGTCGCTCGATATCTTGTTTCCACTTCGACCATCTTACTGCCGTCTCGTTGTCGTCGCTAGAAATTATGAAGGGTTTCACATTCAGTTAGTTGCCGGTTCACAACTGTTATTTGCTGCGTATTATCTTCACTGTGACCTGCACTAGAGCTCGCCGCTTTCGCTCCTTTTAACATGTTTACTTCTTCTCTCTATATAATTCTTCTTCGTCGCCAGGGGGTCCGGGGACATGCCCCCCGAAAAATTTTGGATTTCTAGGGTCTCTAAAACACTATTTCCTGCATTTTGAGGCAAGTATTTAAGAGTAATCTAAAAGCCATAAATTACATAATTTTGTTGAAATCAAACCAGAACATAACCTGAGAAAACAGCTGCCTCTTCTTGCTCACCCCCTCACGAAAGAGACTCTGAGCAACGAGCCAAGAAATTCCATACTGATGAGGTAAATGTACCGAGATCTTGGTACAGCTTTTGATTGGTTACTTTGTAATCATACGATAATTAATTCAAAACTCAGCTCGACCAAGGTTACCCTGCGAGTCAGAGCTCCTTTCCGACCTACGCAAGCTTTGGGGGAAAGTAGGCTCTGCCAACAAACTCGATATTTCTTTTTGAGCATGCGTGAACGGTTGCCAAGATACTATTTCGGGCCCAGGCTCTAACGCGTCACGTCCTATTTTCCTGCTTACGCGTGTTCGTAAACTAGAACTTGTTTGACCAGTTTAAAACCTGACTGACTCGCCCCAAACTTGGGGCGAAGATCGAGTTTGTTGGCAGTGGAAAAAAAAAGGTGATCTCCCAAGGAAAACATGACTTGGGCGAAATGAACGGAGTGAAGCACGCGATAAATACGCAAGAGTCCCCACTTCCAGGAACGAAGGAGTAACATGAGATGCGCGCGCGTGCAGCTCCAGACAGTTTTCAAAGTGACTGTGTGAACAGGAGTAACGGAACGGAGGAGAAGGGTAGGGAGGGAAAAAACATTAGGGCATGTTACTCCTTCGTTCCTGACTGATGACTAGTAGAATCCCAATCAAACGTCAACTTACAGGTAAGTCTCGTTTAATTTTAGAATTCTACTACGTCATCAGTCATCGTCACTACGGAGTAACATGAGACTTCAAAGTCCTGTTCACGCAGAATAAAACAAGTAATTTTTGCAGGTAGAAATTACCAAACCTTCAGTTGATAGATATAATCTAAAGAGACAGACATTGTACATGTTGCATATATAGGTGTACCTACTTTTATGTTGGGCCACATATTGTGTTGAGTATTAATAGGATTATTATACTTAGGTTACAATATTCCCATATTTCTATTATGCCATAATATTATGCAATAGAAACTTATTATAATTTTAGTAATTCTATTCCCAGTGATTACCTTATTCAAAATGGTGATGGGTCACAACTGTGCAGTATATTGATAATTACCAACGTCTCAATTCTTGTATATGATTTTGCTTATGGAATCATATTCTTTGAGCTTGTTTAAAGCAAACGATTATTAGATGAAAAAAGAAACCTTGGTAGAGTGTAGTTTTACACAGAAACTAATACTATTTTAATTGGTTTATTATATAAATTATCTTAAACTTCCATATATGGCATCCACACCCCACACCCATATCCTGGTGACATTGATTGTATTATATATGTTCATCTATGTGTGTACCATATGCAGATTTTTGGTTGTCATCTAGTAGTAGATTTCATAACTATGACTAACTGTTGCAGAAAATTTGTAGCAAAGTTATTTTCTGTAGAATTTCCCAAATTGATATTGGACCCTATCGGGTTTCAATTATGTAAGTTACTGTGTTGCCCAAAATTCCATACAACACACTACGTTATTATTCTCCAATTTAATAAATTTAGGCATTGTACTCCATACCATAATGTATTTGGTATGCATTACCTTTACCTGAAAAGGCATTTTAATCTGTATTTGTATATTCCACCATAGGTATATATACTGTATGTGAATTGTTTATTAGTTATTATTCGCTGATATGAAACTAACTGCTAAATTCTTGATGCATTCTGCCACCGGATGGCATATACCCACTGCACTGTGTCTACAATTTCTGACTTCATTTAATCATTTCACTGATGATTTTGGGAAATGACATTTATGAATCGTGATACAAGAAAATGGCCAGAATACAGTTTAAGTTGCCAACAACAAATGTTGACAAACTCTCTAACACTTCAGTGGTTAATTATTGCATCAAATGTCAAATTTTTATTTTTAATACTCCAAAACCATTGTATATTGGGGTGCTTATACATATACTGCAATTCAGAAGATACCTCCCAGGAGGTGCACCCCAAGACAGGATTATTATCCTCTGGTCAATCGATTATACATATAATGTACGTATCCTATTGAATATACTGAACATATGTTGACAGTTGTCATATACCAAGAACATGATGCACATTACTAACACATAATATTAATTATGTTTTTCTGTTGAAATTTACAAAGCCTTCAAGAGCAGAGGGATTATCCCAAGGATACTCTGGTTTATCACACCTTGTTATGAAACCAGATAGGTAGAGTATTTATTACCTCTGAGCTGACCAACCTTCTTTAGGGTTTGCAAATATAGGTTAATGCAGTCATACCAGTAGTCCTGATGGTAAACTAAATTTCCACTGTTTGAGGTACAGTTACTGTATAGTACTGGTTATTTGCCATCTGTATGACTACACTGATAATAATAATTGATATAACCAAACAACAGATCACTGACCGTTGTAAAGTGACCTATCAGGCACAGTGGCAGTCAATTCTCTAATGAGTAATGCTGGACCACAGGCTATAATATAAGTTTGAGCATTACAATCTCACTTATACCTGTTCATGCCCTTGAAAATCTATTGCTGTCTTAAAATTTTGACCTTAGTAAATGATGTTAACGTTAGCTATGCAGAACCAAGTAGTCAACTTACTTGAGATGTTGACAAACAGTCATCAATCCTCGATACATTTTTAATTTGGGAAATTTTTTTATTTTTTTTCCCGCCCAATATTTGGTAATGGTGCACCTTTAATTATATACAGATCAAGTATAAATGCATAGATATACACATGTATAGTACAGATAGAAGTCATCTCCAATAATCATTATTTATTTTGGTAACACTGACCTTTACCTCATAGAGTATTAGTCAAGTCTTGTAATACAGAGATCACTGTCTATACCTCAGATTTTCCCCTTGACATATTCATTTTGCCTGGTAGGCGTCTAATGTCACTCAACAATATAAATAAATGTCTGTTGACTTGAGTGAGCGTAGTTGGAGTAGTCTTAACCCTTTTACTATCTGAGCAAGTATTGACGCTTTGCCCATATCGCCAAGCATTATGACAAAATTCATAACTTAGTATTCTGTAGATGTTAAGCATTCGCTGTTGAGCCAGTGTTGTATTCGGTCTATAAACAAGCATGTCAGTCAGCTTTTGCTCGGTGAGCATACGTTTTAGGATATTACCCCAGGGTAAGAAGTACACGTAACGTATTTATTTACTTATTCCATGTCAAAACCTTTGGTTTGCTTCCAGAGGAGACAGGACAGCTGTCACGTGATATTGTCGACCAATGAAATTGCGCTATTTTCTTATCCTTGATCGGCTGAAAATTTTGCATTGGACTCAGAATACCGAATATTACGCTGTTGTCATTCATTTTTTTCTTTAAAAAAGCAGTGATATGGTTTCATATATTGTTGGACTATCCATATCTGCAGGATTTTGCAAGGTAAATGTATTTTTCTACTTTATTTTGATGGTTTATGTAGGTCGTGTCGCGCTAAGCGAAGACCCCACTTCCGGTTTTTCAACAATCTTCAAAGCAAAAAATCTCGAATTCCCATGGTTCGAATTCTCTAATTTTTGCGTAATAAGTTGAAGAAATGTCTAATCTTGGATGCTATGGAGGCGATCCCCAGCGATCCCCTCACTGTTTTCGAGATATTCGCCGTTGAACCGACCATGGTATTTCGGCTTTCGCTAAGATGGCGCCCAATAATTTAAGAGAGCCTCTCGTCACTAAAGCCTGTTTTTCTCTCAAGAATTTTGGAAGTTTCCTAATACTTCGAGCTTTATTCTTTAGAGTAAGTGTATAATGAGTGGTGGACAATTATTACATAGTAAAATTTGGTATTTGTCTGTTTTTATGGTCCAAAACGCTGACGTCGCTGTATAAAAACACCATCATATTCTGGAAAAATTGTATACATATCAGGCCTGCATACAGAATGTACTTAACTTTCTTAAAGATCTGCTATATCTGTTTACAGAACTGATATGTATAGATATTTTTTATATATTAAATAACGTGTTCCATGCCAGCAGTATGATTATTAAAATTGATATGTGGATTATTTGTAGTTTATTATTGGTCATTGTTATTGTGAATAATATATTGTAGTTGTAGGTAGTATTTTTTTATTTTTTGCTAATTTGTTATAATTTGTTGTTCGTATTGTTTTTCAGTATACAAATACTTATTATCCCTTTTGCCCTAGTTGTCCATTTCAACTGAGTCAGTGATGTGGGAAGCAAGCTGATGGGGTGCCAGGGGGAAGTGTACACTTTCAAAAGTACCTTGTTTCAGGGCAGAGTTTTAAAATGACCCTTGAGGCACATGTCTTCTGATAAAGGTTTTCTGATAAAGGTCTTCTGATAAAGGTCCTTTTTGTTGCAAAATTATAAAGGGGGACTCCAAGTGGTTTGGGGGGGGGGGGGGGGGGTGGCATGTGCCCTGTGTCCACCCCTTGGTTTGTACCCACGAAGTGAATACAATAGTTAGGTATTGGCTGTACAGTCAACTCTTAAGACATGGAAGAGTTAATAACTCCATATCACATTGTATTTTTTACAGGAAGTGAAGAGATACAGTACAGATGTAAGTGTTGGAAGAACTTACTTTGGTGGTGTTCAGACTGAGTGCCCAGGCACGAGCACCAATCTGAACTGGATTTTTACAATGATAAATTGATGGATTCTCTTTTACTAAATAACATTCAAATAATATGTAGTTTGAAGTTTTGCATGTTTTCATGTTGTATAATTACATAAGGCAATGCATAATAATTGTGGACGTAATTAATAAAATTTTAACACAGAAGTATTATCTTGCATATTATTATACCATCCAAATGCTATTATTCATCCCTTTGCCTTTGAGTGCTATGAACTATGTCTAAGACAGACACTCTTGGGCTGGACATTGTCTGTCTTATAGTTCATTCATATGTCTACCTTATTTCAGTAACTTTTCTGATGCCATCTCTAAATGGCCAAAGTTGATGTTTTCTTGGCAGGGGGGGGGGGGGGGGGGCATAGCTTCACTGCAAAAATGTTGGACCAAGATCAATATTGAGACAAGACATTTTAATTTTATTCAAGTTCCTTATTTACATATATATTGAGGATACAGGAAATACCCTTTATTTGATAAAATAGAAATATTTGACCAGTCCAGTTATATACCAAATTTATCAATAGATTCTGGAGGCAATCCAATAAATTATCCCAATTTTTCATTCACCTTAATTATAAAGAAAAATACAAGATTGTTATTGAATAATAAATTTTAAGCTAGCTTTATTCACAATTTTATAAAATTTGGGATACTACAAGTACAGTATAATGTATAAAAGGAAACAAGACTTAAAAAATCGGGGAAAAAAACCCAAACAAACCAAGGATGATAGTTGTATCTAATTGATCCAGATAATTGTTACACACAACAGTTATAGAAGTTTACAGTAATACTGCAGAATGCAAAACATTAAACCACGGAAAATGCATCATAAGGTAGTATAGAATAGGAAACATTTGAGAGGGAAATCATTAACCACTAAACAACAAATAATGTTGATTTCTCACCTCACGCTTTTCTCCAGTTGTAACGAATCACACGTTGCACAGCACAACCAAATCCTTCTTTGTTGTAAACATCTAATTCGTTTCTGATTTGTTCCATTATTAATTGTAACATAAAATGCGTCGAATCCGAAGGAACTTGAGTAGTCTTGAATGCCCATCCGCCATTGTCACGAATATACGCCAAATAAAGCACAATCTGATCATATTAATTGTCTATGATAACCACGAATTGTTCTCGTATATTTCTGACTATCAGATTTAACAATTCTGGATCAACTGTGACGAGTTTTCAAAAGTTGTTGCGCATCTAGTCCACCGGGCATAGTTCATTCCTCGTCGGCGGTCAGATGCAAATGAATCAATAATTTATCAATTTTAGCGTTAGGACCATGATGCTTTGCGGCAGCTGTCCAACCTCCTCTGGTTTGCTTCGGCCGGTTGGCTAACATGCATTTTCAGTTTTCATAATTTCTGAAAAGACATGTCGTCCCCACTAACAGCATTTTGGTACTCAAATTTGGCTCTAGCACAGCTTAGCTTGGGATTCAGTTAATCCGTTTGTTTGGCTGTGTCCGTTCAGATATATTTCTCCGCTCTGGCAGTATGCCGAGTTCTTTCTTATTATTTAGTGAATGTTTATCCTCCTGAAATGTACACAGCCTTTTGGCGCCAAAAATAGAGCATGACTTTTATCGCCACAAAGACAAGTCCACAAAGGGTTCATTTAATATTCAATGTTTTGCTGGGTCAGCGCACATTGGGTTTTCTCTCACTGTACGTCGAGCTTTTGCTCGGTGAGCTATTGAGATTTGAAAGTGTTTACCAATGGTTTGTAGTTTGTACTCCTTATAAATTTTGTTGAAATGACTTACCTTACCTTACCTTGGCGCCCAAATAAAGCATCGTCTTTACTGAAGGATTCGATTATTGAATATGTTTTGCTGGATCAGCACACATTTGGTTTGTTCTGACAGTATGTCGTGCTTTGGCTCGGTGAGCTTTTGAGATTTGAGTCGGAGAGTGTTTTGTCATTGAAATGACCATAATGACTTACGGTACTTTGGCGCCCAAATAGAGTATGGTCTTAGCCATGGTTTGCTTTGACAGTATGTCGTGCTTTTACTCGATGAGCTTTTGAGATTTGAGATTTGAGAGTGTTATACTCTTCATAAATTTTGTTCAAATGACCAAAAGGACTTACCGTACTTTGGCCCCAAACAGTGGCGTAGCCAAGGGGGGGCAAGGGGGGCTTTGCCCCCCCAATCATCTTAAAGACAGCCCCTGTGAAAAGCCCAAATCCGAGGAGAAAATATTTGGGGGGGGGGGAGGTACGAAATGATCGCTGGATCCTCCCAACATTCCTGTGAGTGCTTTAATAGATGATAATATATATAATTGGGGTCTTACTAACTGCAAGTAATAATTTACATTACAAGCGTATCATTTCAATCACTCAAAAGTCAAGCCCACCATTTTTTTTGGCCGAGAATTGCCGAGGTTGTTCGAAAGTATCAATGACGAGTGCGATCTGAAATATTTGTATAACATGAAGTACTGGGAATACTATTATGTTTTATGGTAATGGCGGAAGTTCCTCAACATGTGTTTTTACAAATGTAACTTTTCTTTATACACAAAGATATATTAGCTAAACTTTCTTATGAAACCATAAAAATATCTTTTTATGTGTACTACTTGTTATGTTCTAACTTCTTTTAACTCGAGCCCACAAAACGCAGGAAATCACATCGCAGAGGCCCCAGAATTCAAAATTTTTCCGGGGGAGCATGCCCCCGGACCCCCCTAGGTACCTGGCGCCTTCAGCGCTCGGCCCCTCCAATGTATAGACCCTGGCTACGCCACTGGCCCCAAACAGAGCATGATCTTAGCCATGAAGAGTTGGATTATTGAATGTGTTTTGCTGGGTCAGCACACATTTGGTTTGCTCTGACAGTGTATCGAGCTATTGCTCGGTTGGGTTCACTGAGAATGTCACTCTTTACCATGTTAATGTTTTAACATAAGGACTGAACAAAAGCGAATTGGATGGCCTGTTCAATTTCGTATTCGCTTCATCGTATCCCAGTTGTCGTCTCCTGATAATTCTCTCTTGAATTTTATGGCCAAACTTGGCGTGTAACGCTTCTTGGGCTCAGTTGCCTTGTTAAGCCTCAGTTTTCTGCCTCGTTAAGGCTGTTGTCTGCCTTGCCCGTTGGGCTCAGTTGCCTTGTTAAGGCTCAGTTGTCTGCCTTGGTAAGGCTCGGTTGTCTGCCTTGCCCGTTGGGCTCAGTTGCCTTGTTAAGGCTCAGTTGTCTGCCTTGTCAAGGCTTAGTTGTTTGCGTGTTACGCTTCGTGTGCCCATTGGGCTCAGTTGTTTTGTTAAGGCTCAGTTATCTGCCTCGTTAAGGCTCAGTCGTCTACCTTGTTAAGGCTCGACAGCAGTTTACTATGATCGTCTGATTTTCTCTTAGATGTTGGATTTGTTGAATGTTGATCAGTCGAGTTGTCGCCATGTCGGCGGTGTACACTTCCAATCACAGGTTATTTATTTAATACACCTAAATATAAAGGAAGAATTCTAGTCTACGCTAAATTAAAACATTCAATATACTTCCTGTTTCCATTTAAACGACCACGGTCGCCAGAAGGAGAGTTTACAAAATGATTTTACATTTTTACGAACAATTTCCACGCATAAAGGTTCTTCACGTCTGTACTGCCTAGAAAGGAACGCAAGCACTGCCTGGAGCTGCACGCGCGCGCATCTCATGTTACTCCGTAGTGATGATGACTGATGACGTAGTAGAACCTCTAATTTACAGATAACAACTTCATGTAAAGAAAAACGTCCAACGTAAGCTGTGGCAAGTAAAATCCCGCGTCTTACAAAATCATCAAAGAAGGTTGATTGCTCTTCACCAAGCAATACTACTACTAACAGGAAAACTCCAAAACAAGTAAAAGATTGGTCTAAAATTCACCAAAAACAATTTGCAAAGATGGATTCTTTGGATGTTTACATGGAGAAAAAGAGGAAAAGAGCAGAACAGCTTGCATGGTTGCTCTGACAAGAAAGTCAAGAGTACAACTACACCTATAAGCTTGGACAAGTGGCTGAAAGAAAAATAAGACTGGCATTTCAGTTTTCCAAACAAACATCGAATAAAGAAAATATCACAGCACCAGACTAGCAGAAACAAAAGACACCCATTGGCGTAACAAGCACAAATATTAAAGGGGAATCTAAAACGAAAGAGAGCATCTACAGAGTCTGAGAAGACAGGCAGTGAGGTGAGGTGAAGAAAATAAAGAGCAATTATGCAACACCAAAGTTTCAACCTGCAGTAGTTGGCAAAGAAAAGAGACTAACATTTAATTTTTCCAAAATACAACACTGGTGGCAGCGATGAAGCAAAAAGATAACTTCCAAAGAAATGAAAAACGAAATTGAAAATTTAACAAGTCGCCTTCAAGCGATGGAAAGCGAAATGGCGGTAAGATCAGCAACGTCGTTAGCAACAGCTAAATCGACAGTCAACTCACGAGCAAAACCAGATATATTTTCAGATGGTGCTTGGGACGAATGGGTTTCTCATTTTAAGCTATGTACAGAGGTGAATAATTGAAATGACGAGCAAAAATGCCAGCAGTTTGCAGTGTTACTATAAGAGGCCGAGCGCAACGAATCTTTCTGACACAGAAAGACGAAGAGAAAACAAGTTTCAACAGCCCAATGAAAGCCATGTGAAAGAAAATGAAACCAGAGCAAGAGCGAATGATCCACAAGATGGTCTTCTGCCAGAGAAGACGAGAGAAAGGAGAAAGCTTGGTAGATCTAGCGACTAACCTGAGACAACTGGCTGCCAGAGCTTATATCCTGGGAAAGATGCTGCCTTTGTGACTTCGTCGAAGATGAGATCTTGGACCAGTTAATTGCCGGGTTGGATAACAGAGAGATCCGTTTGGCTGTCAGTCAAACAAGCTCAACGAATTTGGAAGAAGTACTTTCTACAGCACTTCGACTGAAAAGCCTCTTCGCCGTGGAAAAACGACAGAAACAACGAAAAATCAACATGGCCGAAATCACCGTCAAATCAGACAACAGTGTTGATCTCCACGAGACAACCGCTGGCGTGAATCCCGTAAGCGACGACTCTCACCCCCCAAATGGGCCAAGAGCTACTTCGAACAACTGAAACTGATGGAGAAATTGGTACAAACAACATCGTTTGAACGTAGACCAAAGTTACAGAGGAGAAGCGCAACACTGCTACAGCAGTGGAGAATTTGGGCACTACCAACGCGACTGCGCCCATGCATAACAGTAATCCCTACAACAACTTGGGAAACGCCAACAGGGCGGGATTACATCGCCGGTAATTCCACCCGAGACACCACCACCGCAACAACGGCAAAAAGAAACACCACCAACACCCCAATACGCATCAAGAGTGGAAACAGGAAATGCTACTTTTGTACAATGTAGTATCAACCAGCACACGGTAGAGGCTTTGGTGGATACTGGCGCAGCGGTAACAATATACTTCATCGAGATCTATTTAACCGGGTAAGAACGAGGGATGACACACTATAAAAGACGCACCAACCGATTCTGGGAGTAACTGAGCTGAAGATCAACATAGGAAGTATGGAGATACGACACACTGTATACGTATGTATCGACCTAGCACAGGAACGTTTACTTGGCGCGGCCACTTCCTGAAAGAAAATTGTTGTGTTGTAGACCTTAATACGGACACTATATAACCATAAAGAGACAAAGCTGTCCAATGGTTAGGAAGACAACGCGGACAGTATGTCGCGTTGGAGTCGCCGCGTCGATGACCATTTCCGCTCGCTCAATCGTAAACATTTTTGCAACGTGGAAAAAAGAAGTGTAGTTGAAGACACGACGGGTGTGCTGGAGCCAGAACAAAGGTTCGAAGAACGTTACACCGTTGGCATAATCAAGGTCGCAGCAAAGGTAAAAGACGGAGTAATACCGGTTCGTGTGTTTAACCCACATGGAAAACCTCGGAGAATTTTCAAAGGAAGTACAGTTGGACAGGAAGTACAGTTGTTTGTTTACACTCTTTACGTTTCTCTCTGACGAAGGGCCTTCGCTCGAAACGTTAGACTCCTACGTTCTCTGTTTCGGCAGTATATATAACCTTACTATATTTCGATTGTTGTTTCTACACTGCCTACGCAGCACGCTACTTTTATTATACCCTATCATAGACGGCAAAGAGACGAATCACCATGTTACAAAGTTTGTGAGACGTCATCCCAAACGACATACCCCGAGACACCAGTTTGTGGTGGAAATCATGAAGAAACGCAAGGAGAACAAATAACCAGGAGGAAATCATGGAACTATTCAAAGTAGATAACCCTAACATTTCATCACGAGAAACAGAGTTTACGACATACTGGGGCGCCATGTGAAAGTGATCTCCCAAGGAAAACATGACTTGGGCGAAATGAACGGAGTGAAGCACGCGATAAATACGCAAGAGTCCCCACCGATCAGGGTCCCACCGAGGAGGATACCCTACCATCATAGAGAGGAGGTGAGGAAGGAAATCAATGCTATGCTAACAGCTGATGTGATAGAGCCCTCTAATTCTCCATGGTCTGCTCCAGTGGTGATGGTGAGAAAGAAAGCCGGTTCGTTACGATTCTGGATTGATTACAGAAAGCTGAATGAAATAACAACAAAAGATGTGTACCCTCTACCAAGATGCGACGATGTTCTTGAAGCCACGTGTGGAGCCACCTTCCTTAGCCACCTTGATTTAGTGAGGGGATATTGGCAGATTGGGGTAAAGGAAGAAGACCGTGAGAAGACAGCTTTTTCAACGCCTGATGGCCACTTTCATTTTAAACGGATGCCGTTTGGTTTGACCAATGCGCCGGCTACCTTTCAAAGGGCAATGAACTCCATTTTACATGGGTTGAACTGGACTGACTGTTTGGTTTATTTGGATGACATTGTCATTTTTGGAACGGATCTCGAGGAACACCATCGTCGACTAGAGGTAGTAGTAACTATATACAACGAAATAACGGCCGGCGGCCGGCGGTTTTCCGACCAAATTCCAGTTTTTCCGACCAAATGCTGAAATGATCGGAAATTTTGTCCGGACAAATTTTGAAAAAAAAATAATCTGTTTTTTTAAATGATCGGGTCGGTGCTCAACACTCCATTTTTCTTGTTAAATTTCCATTGGGTTTTCCATCAGTTTCGAGTTAAAGTTGGTTTTACACTTTACAGTGCACTATCAAAATTAGTTACGAGTCAGAGTGACTGCTTTCAATGTTGTTAATTTGACGACCTGGAAGATAAAGAATACGCTTCCTCGACGTTTCGAGCAAAGGCCCTTCATGATCAGGACAGTTAAATAGGCTGATCAACTAGGCTTATTTGACTCTCCTGACGAAGGTCCTGAGCTCAAAACGTCGAGGAAACGTATTCTTTATCTTCCAGGTTGTCGAGTCGAGATAACAACAGTGCGTGATTTTTAATTCAAAACCATTGCGTTAAACTGCGATTGACGCCATTGTAATCACAGAAACTTATCGTGTAATCCAGCTTTTCAGTTTAAAGTTGTTTCATAGTTACCATTTTAATTAAATTATTATTCACTATAACTAATACGCAATTCAGAATTAAACGTTTGTGTTTTATTATTACAAATAACAAGTAGAGTGATTTACTGCATGCTTGACAGAATTTACTCAACGGAGGGGGTCAAACTAAACTAAAAAATTTCCGACCAAATTTGAAAATTTCCGGTCAAATCTCATTTTGCTCGGAAGTTTTGCCGGACAAATTTTAAAATTATTTCAGGCTCTGTACTATATACAACGTCTCGAAGATGCGGGTGTGGAGTTAAATGCCAAGAAATGCAAGCTACTGGGGGAAAAAACGGTCATTTTGGGACACGTTATCAGTCGAGAAGGAATCGCAACCGACCCGGAACCTCACGATGTGTCAAGTCGTCGTGCCTTTCTAGGATGCGCTGGTTATACTACCGACAATTTATACCAAACTTTGCAGAGATTGCAGCTCCTTTATATAATCTGGAACAGAAAGGAACTGTCTTCAAGTGGACGACTCAATGTCAAGAAGCATTTGATGCACTCAAACGATGCCTCAACACCACACCTATCCTAGTCTACCCTGACTTCGAGCTACCCTTCATCGTAGACCTGGACGCGCGTGATACCGGAATGGGCGCCGTATATATTGTCGCAGATCCAAAACGGGAAAGAGCGTATCATCGCATATGCCGCAAAGTCCCTGTCGAAACCACAACGTAATTATAGTACGACCAGAAAGGAACTGCTCGCACTAGTCTGGGGATTAGAGCACTTCCAGCCGTATCTTCTCGGACAGAAATTCCGCGCACGAACTGAACACAATGCATTGAAGTGGTTACATAGTTTCAGACAACCAAAAGGAGAGGTAGCTCGCTGGTTGGAACGCCTCGCGGAGTTCAATTTCTCAATCGAGCATCGACAGGGACGTTTACAGTACATGGCAACGCAGATGGCCTCTCGCGGATACCCGTTGCTGAGGAAGCAGAAGACACCAACGACACAACAGACAGGTCGAGAACACAAAGACTGACGACGTGCAACGCTGCAAGGACCCAAGGAGAACAAAGCTGGATGATTCGTTGGAATAAGTCTGAATTGCAACTCTGCCAACAAGAAGACCCAGCAATCTGTCAAGCAATAACTTGGGTACAGGCCGGGATCAAACCAAAACGACAAGAGATTACCTGTCTGGAACCAGCAGTTGGAAGCCTTTGGGGTCAGTTTGATAGACTGAAGCTGGTAGATGGTCTATTGTTTCGAGAATACGAAAGTGATGACGGTTCGTCTACGTTCTTGCAATTGTGTTTACCACGAAAGCTAGTACCGGATGTCTTAGAGCTCTTACATGACACCCCAACAGCTGGCCACTTAGAAATGAGCAAGACGTCGGAGAGAGTGAAATCTCGTTTTTATTGGAAAGACTGGAAGCAAGATACAGAAGACTACTGCAGAAATTGTGAGAAATGCGCGCAACGAAACGCTCCTGCCAAACTTCCAAAGGCACGCTTAGGTACTTGTGGATGTAGTGGGACCACTCCCGAAAACACGTAGAGGCAATCGGTTCATTTTGGTCGTGACGACTACTTTACCAGGTGGCCCGAAGCCTATGCAACCGTGGACCATGAAGCAACTACAGTAGCACAGAAGTTGGTCGACGAATGGGTTTCCAGATATGGAGTTATGCAAAGCCTTCACACAGATCAAGGACGCGAGTTACAAAGTAAAGTTTTCCAGGCCATGTGCAACATGCTTGGTGTAAACAAGACTCGGACTATACCGTATCATCCTCAAAGCGACGGGATGGTGGAGAGATGCAATCGAACCCTAAAGGATATGTTGTCGAAGGTAATCACAAGCAATCAAGACGATTGGGGTGAATGGTTAAGTCTCTTAATAAGGGAAAGACCATCAAGTACAGAAGTTTCAAGAAATTTAATACTAACTTGTTCCTTGCGGGCCTAGAAAGAATTCCCTGGAGCAATATTTGTAATTATGAAGACCCTAATGACATGTGGATAACTTGGAAAACCATGTTTTTCACTGTCTGTGATATTCATGCTCCTATTAAAAACAAGCGAGTCAAATCTGTATGTTCTCCTTGGTTAAATACGAACCTTAAGGAGCTCATGTTTAAAAGAGATGCCTTGAGGAGAAAAGCTATCATAACTTCCAAACCTGTTGATTGGGAAAATTACAAAGAAAACAAAACAGAGTAAACTGTTCTATAAAATCTGCAAAAGTGGCCTATTTTGATAACAAATTCCTTTCTTGTAAAGGAGACATGAAGAAAACATGGCAAACTTTGAATGATTTACTGTCACGCAATCCTAAACAATCAGCCTTGATAAAGAATCTTAAAATAAATCATGACAGTGAAATAAACGATCCTCATAAAATTGCTAATTATATCAATACCTATTTTGCAAATATTGGAGAAGATTTAGGAAAGTCAGCTACTAATAAGGGTACATCATTTGAGAAATATATCAACCCAACTAAGTCAGTTTTTACATTGGAGGACACTTGTCCTTCTGAAGTTTTAAACATGTTAAATTCATTGGTTGACGGCAAAGCCACATGATTGGATGGCATATCCATTAAAATCCTCAGATTGTCAGGCTCTGTTATTTCACCTTGGCTGACAGTTATATTTGATCAGTCATTTAGAACTGGTATTTTTCCTAATGATTGGAAATTAGCAAAAGTTATTCCCTTATTTATAAGAATAAGAAAGGAAACAAAAGAAATAATCCAGATCACTATAGACCAATCTCAATTTTACCTATTATCGAAAAAATATCTGAAAGAATTGTTTAATAATCAATTATACAACTATCTTATTAGAAAAAATCTTTTATCAAAAAATCAGTCTGGTTTTCGATCAAACCACTCTACAGTTACTAGTCTGTTGCATTCAACCAATGAATGTTATACCAATGCTGATAACGGAATGGTTACAGGAGTAATCTTTATTGATCTAAAAAAAGCTTTTGATTCCGTAAATCATGAAATTCTATTACGAAAGCTGGATCTTTATGGATTAAAGGGGATGACTTTACGATGGTTTGGAAGTTATCTTAGTAATCGATTTCAGAAATCTCTTGTAAATACAAAACTGTCCAACAAAGCTCAAATTCTTTGTGGAGTTCCACAGGGATCAATATTGGGTCCTTTATTATTCCTAATGTTCATCAACGATTTTCCAAATTGTCTAGTTGACACTAAAGCCGATTTTTACGCAGATGATACTCAGGTTTATGCTGCTTCACATGATGTATCTGATCTAGAACTTAAATTCAATGAAGATTTGAAAGAAATTGATGTTTGGCTTAGTGCTAACAAACTGCTAGTCAACATTACTAAAACTGAATATATGTTAATCGGAACCAATGAAAGATTAAATAACATCTCGCATGAACCAGTCTTAATACTTGACCATAATATCCTTAGGCGCGTTTCAAATTCTAAAATATTAGGCTTAATTAGAATTAATTGAAAAAATTACCCACGTTTTAAAGATGATGCGACGGGTTAGATCTTTTATGTCTTTGGAAAATCTACGTTTAATTTACCATAGCCTGGTTGAACAACGGCTAAATTATTGTTCACTTTGCCTTAGCGATCTCTTAAATTCAGATAAAGATTGAGCCAGACGAATATTTCTTGGAAGAGAATTCCAAAGAACAGCTCCACTGTAGGAAAAACTCTTCTTAAGAAAATTGGTCTTTGGTTTTGGAGGCAAGAGATTTATATCAGAATTTCGTAAACTATAATCATGTACTTGATTAGTTCTACAAAATAATTCTTTTAAATAACTAGGAGCTAGATTATTCAACGATTTAAACATCATTGTAGCTTTTTTAAAGCTTCTCTCATGAGTTAATTTGCACCATCCGAGTTCAAGGAATAATTCATTTGAAGGGTAATAATTCTAGCTGCTCTGTTTTGTAATTTTTGAAGCTTTAGAGAAAGACCATCAGACAGAGTGTCCCAAACTTATGTAATTGAACACTTGATAACATCCTAACTCCAATTATAAACTATTAATTATTCCTTGTTTTATTGTACTTTTTATTTATATCATAAGTTTATTCACTGTATTTAGTTGTGCACGTAACTCAGGAAAACCACTGTTTGTGATGAGTTTTTACGTGGGTAAATAAAGCATTCTATTCTATTCTATTCTATTCTATTCTATTCTATTCTATTCTATTCTATTCTATTCTATTCTATTCTATTCTATTCTATTCTATTCTATTCTATTCTATTCTATTCTATTCTATTCTATTCTATTCTATTCTATTCTATTCTATTCTATTCTATTCTATTCTATTCTATTCTATTCTATTCTATTCTATTAATTCTCTTCTCTTCTCTTCTCTTCTCTTCTCTTCTCTTCTCTTCTCTTCTCTTCTCTTCTCTTCTCTTCTCTTCTATTCTATGTCTTACTTGCCTACCGTACAGCCGTTCACTCCGCGACGGGGCCATAACACCTCACCGAATGCTCTTTGGAAGGGAAACACGAATTCCCATCGATTTACTCGTCGAAGAAACCCCTTTATCGGCCGAGACAACTACCAGCGTTCCTACCTACTGTATGTTCAGAAGGCAAAAGTGAGATTTCAACGCGCTCATCAGATAGCACGTCCTAAGACTAACAGGGGAATGCGCCGGATTATTATGACAGTAGAGCGAACGGACTACCCTATAAAGTTGGCGACAGGGTATGGTTATACCAACCAACTATTCGAAAGGGAATTTCGAATAAGTTAAGCAGACCGTGGCTAGGACCCTACGCCGTAGTAAAGGTACTGTCCGAAACAGCATACCGCATCCAAAAAGACGGGAGAGGAAGGAAACGAGTAGTGGTTCATTTTAATCGACTAAAGCCCTGTTTCATTACCAGTACTGGAAAGAAATCAAAGAATCCTGGAAATCATGGAAAGAATCCTGGAAATCTTGAGAAGGAAAGTAGTAAGCAGGCCGGTGAAACGAGTCATGACTGACCCTTATGCAGGTATGGCAGAATCAAGCGATGATGAAGAGGAAGGGACCATGGAGAACCAAAGATTAGTATTCGGGAGGGCACGTCTAGCACAACATGGAAATCGAAGATTACAAGAAACCGAGCAGAATACAACATATCAACACGTCAATGAACCAAGCGATATCGGAGAAGAGCAAGTTACGGAAAGACAACAAAGGCTGGATCAGGAAACACACGACCTTGCTACTCCGAGAACGATGTCTCCGTCATCTTTAATCTTACAGGAAAGTCCAGCAACTAACAGAAGTTCACCGCTTGCCGATGATCCCGATGAGCATGTCAATTACCCAAACCAAGAAGACAAGGCGCTCCCGGACACTAGTGGAGCTGAGGAAAAAACCAGGCCTTCGCGCAGCAGGAGGGCACCCGCATGGATGGACGACTACTAAGTACAATATTAACGGTTATGAAACTATTAACTGTTGTGAAACTTACCTGAGTTAACATTTTGTTCAGGTGTATTTGTACTCCTTATTTCAAGAGGGGAAATAGTGTTGAGTCTTTAGACTCGTTACTTGTAAACGCGTCATTTAAAAATAGTACGCTCGTATGGCGTAACTAACTGTCTTGATGACGAAGGATTGCGTACTTTTTCGCTTAGTTTTCACTGAGTTCGGAACCTTGGACATTTTGTATCTTTAGTGCTTTATATTATTGATTATTAGACGTATAAAATACAACACTATCTATGTTTCTTTGCTGGCAAAAACTAAGCTTTAACTGTTATTTCAGACAGGAATGATGTTGGAGTTGACCTCGGTGTTGACCTTGGTCGAGCCGCATTTTGAATTAATTATCGTATGCACCTAGTTGATTTTTAAGGTAACCAATCAAAACCTGCATCAGGATCTCGGTACATTTACATCATCAGTATGGAATTTCTTGTCTCGTTGCTCAGACGTCTCTTCCCGCGAGGGGTGAGCGAGAAGAGGCAGCTGTTTTCTCAGGCTAACCAGAACATAGAATGTTATGATACATGTCAGAATATCTTTAGATTTATTTATAAACAAGTCGTAAATGTAAAAACAAGTTGGAGGCATTTTGTATAGACCTTAGTATTGTAATTTATAGCACATGCATGCCTGCTAAATATATAACACATTATTAGTCTACTCACTGCCAGTGGCCTTAAAACAATGTACCCCTCCCCCCTACAAGTTTCTCAACGGATTTAAACTTTTCACGAGAATGGTCTTGGAGACCATTGGGGGGCAACCACCCCCCTCACACATCCCCCCCCCCCCCCATCCCCCACTACCGATGCCTTCTTCCTTCAAAGTAAGAGTATATAATTACATATGCATTTATGGCTGTGGGTATACGGTTGTGTTACTCTGAGCTATGCTGAGAAATATGTTAGGAGCTGTTTACATGGAAGGTGGGACAGGATGTTTGCCAGAATGGGACGTTAAGTGGGTTGCATGACTACTATATTTTCCCTTTATTTATCTCATTTTGTTCATATGAAGAATTTGTTTGCCCATGTTTTTGTCCCATCCCACCTAACCAGGAACCTGGCTTGAGAGAGACAATTTTCTCCATTTAAATGGCCTGCCCTGCCTAACTGGGACAATATGGTACTACCGTTTCGAGTATTTATTTTGATTCTTAAGCTGTTTATTTGATACAAATGAGCTAGTAGGAGGACAGCAGCTCTTCACAATACATGTACATCAAATTCTATTTATTTTTCTGTTATTCTGCAGTTTTTACAACTTTCAAGCTGTGTTGTGAAATGTCCCAGTTGCAATTGTCCCACCTGAAATCATTCTCATATAAACCCAGGATGAAAAACATCCCATCATGGCATACTGCTTATTTGTCCCATCCCAGCTCCTATATAAAACAGTCGTTTCTAGAACTCAAGACATGAAGATTATGTATCAGTCAATTCCAGCTGTGCCCATCCACCCTCCCCCCCCTGGATCACCCCCGGGCATTCACCATTTTTACTAATCCCGGGGGTAGGGCTATCGCCAGAAGCACATAACCTAGGGGTTTGGATTTGGAACATTCACACTTGCTATGCACTGTGGGAAAGTATATCTAATTCAAACCACAGACAGCCCAAGCTCAAGTTGTGACAGGTGCCATGCTGGCATTTTAATTTAGCAGAAATACATTTGAAATATAAGGTTTCAAACTTCCAAGTAAATCGGGCATTAAATGAGCTAAAATACGACAAATTTTTCAATAAAATAGCATTACCTTGTGTTCATGATGTGTTGTCTTCTATTTTTATACTTCTTGAGTTGATTTGAAGCGATTTATCTGTGTTTTCGTTTGAGTTTAGACCTGAATTTGTTGCCCACAGCCCACAGGTGGGGCCTTGGCACACTGTGTCCTTCCCTGGGGGTATGGTCAATTTTTTTTCCAAAATGTCTAATGTCTGGGTGTTGGCCAGGGGGTTGGGTTGAGTACAATTGGAATTGACTAATACAGTGATACATTACAGTACATGTATATAAATGTTATGACTATATAAACAGTATATTGTGTGCCTTACCAGCAAATAATTGTCACCAGCATTATTTAAATTTCATTCTATTCCATGCCATAAACAATCTGAAACTTTATTCTATTCCATGCCATAAACAATCTGCTGCAGTCGCTACGCCATAAAATGAAACAACTCACCAAAGCTTCTTTTCCTACAGTTAGAATGGAGGTGTATGCCTCAAGATAAACTTCTTTCGCCCTTTTAACCACTTCAAGACCTTTGACACTGATATCTTTAGCATCACCAAGACCTAATCCAACCAAATAAAGCATTTTTCCTTCTGTCACAAAACTATAATTCAATATTTACAGTAATTCATTTCTTCAAATGCAAACATGCATGTGTAAAATACAGCATGGTCACATAACTCACATTGCGAAGCTCAAATTTGCTGACCTTGCGTGATTTCTCACGCGGAACATTCGCTTTCCACGCGCGTCGCGTTCTCGAAGACACCGTCCATATCACTTTATAAGAAAGCAACGTGCAGTTGTAGTGCAATTGGTGTTCCACATTTGTAGTTCTTCATTTATCGTGAAAAATGGTCCGTTCTCTGAAGTTTCACGAGAAAAAGTTACTTAAAAAGGTCGACTTCATCTCGTGGAAAAGTGAAAAGAACCTACGAGAGGTTAAAATCCTCCGAAAATACCACATTCAGAAACGCGAAGATTACACGAAATACAACAAACTGTGCAACTTAACCAAAGCTCTTGCCCACAAAGTCAAACAGCTGGATCCGAAGGACCCGTTCAGAGCAGAATGCACCAACATGCTGTTAGAAAAGCTTTATAATATGGGCACAATCCCCACCAAGAAGAACTTGGGTTTGTGCGAGAAGCTCTCAGCGTCGGCGTTTTGTAGACGACGTCTTCCTGTGGTTATGGTTCGTTTGAGGATGGCTCAAGCTATCAAAGATGCTGTAAAGTATATCGAGCAAGGTCATGTACGAGTTGGCCCTGAAGTTATTACAGATCCAGCTTTTCTTGTCACTCGCAACATGGAAGATTTTATAACGTGGACGGATACATCTAAGATAAGGCAACATGTGTTGGAGTACAATGATATCAAAGACGACTTTGACTTGCTTTAAGGTCAGTGAAAATAAACAGTCAAATGGACACTGAATGGCAAGGTTGAGGAGACCAGAGTTCAAATTAAAGCTGAACAGATCATATGAATCCTCTGCCTTCAACTGTAGTCGGCTGCTACTGTTACATTTTGGGTAACCATCCCCCACCCCCACCCCAGGCAATACCCCAAGGATTTGTAATTTTTTATGAAGCTCATCACAAATTCCCCACACCCGGGACTTTGAAATTTGACAATTCCCCACCCTGGGCAAGGTTGAAAAACTAAAACACATCAAACAAATGTATAATTAAACACATTTTAACATCAAATGTAAATCAACTTAAACAGTGGCTCATTTTTGTTGCTGCTTCCTTTGAGCTCTAGTTTTTGGGGTTTTTTCAGCACCCCTGCATTGATTTTCATTGATTTTCAGCAACCTGGGAAATCTTTCAATGAATTTGTCACCATTTTGAATACGGAATACTTTAGTTACCAGACTCCCACACCTCCTTGCATCCCTGCCTCCTCTGCAGGCCCTCATTGCATCATGGATTTAGAGCCTGCAAGATCCTGTAAAAAAATTGGCAAAACTTGGTATGGAATACATTTGCATAATTAACTACCATTGTCAATAGTCATGGCTATTTCCGAAGATTTTGAAGGCCATTGAAGACTTGTGACATACAAATCCTAGCTTTAAAATGAAGGAATTGTTGAAAAAAGCAATTATGGTTGAACTTTGTCAACTTTCAGCTGGAATAATCAATGAAAATGCACTTTAGTCTACCCAGAGACTCTTGGGTTTATACTTTTTCAGTTTCCACAACTGAAACTTGAATTATGCAACACTATAGCCCACAATTTAACAAAATTAAATCTCATTAACTCTTGGTCACTCAGTTGACAGTCTTTGATAGCTAGATAAACCAAAAAAACAATAAGAAAAACCTGTACTTTCCCGACTGTCGAATTTGCTTGGCAGATATGTTTTCCTTCAATTCGTTTTTGTCACTAAAAATATTATTGGCAGAAGGTCTGTAATTCTAAAATATATTGGTTTCTTCATTGTGATGATCTGTAAGAAAGTTTAGACCGAATTTCCTGGTGGGTCACAGTGTTAAAAGAACTTGGATGTACATTTGTCGAACAGCAGCTGAAAAAAATTTGCAGGCCCTCTCAAAACTATCGCCTCTAGTCTTGCTGTGCATAATGGGATCGCTTGCCATTTTATTTACAGGATCTGGTAGGCCCTCTCACAAGTGTGACCTGTCCATGATGCAATGAGGGCCTGTGGAGGAGGCACCCCCGGGACAAAATTAATAAAACATTTCCCCACCCCCAGGATTTCATTTTCTGCATTGTCCCCAGGGTTGCCTGGGGTGGGATGGTTACAGCAAGAATTGATTCATGCGTAACATTGTCTTAGGCCTCCACTGTACCACAGAATGAAGATCAATCTATTAATCCAACTTGTGTGCAAACTTGTTCCCTTTGGCCATTTTTCTCAATCAACATTACACCATACAGTAGTATTAAAGTTCCATTGGCACTTTTGATGGTCAAATCTGCCAGTGGAACTTACAGTATTAGGAAGGTGTAGAATTACAAATGATTGAGATACCAGGATGGCAATGAATAGCGATGTTTGACAAGGCAACATGAACACTTACACCAAAGATGCTGACACAGGAGTCACCTTGGACTTCTGGTTGATCTTTATTCTGACTATCAACTATACCCCCCAAGCTAGTAGTGTATAGAATTGGCATTGCTTCCTTCTTTACAGTCAAACAAGATTTTCTTTATGGAACCTTGCAATATTCAGTGAACCATTTGCCAAATCAACATTGCAATGTTGCTGTCAATATAATTTGCAGTTGTTATTTTTTAAGTTGACATAAATTGTTTCCCCCAAAAATTGGGATTTAATTTGCAAGAACAAGCAATCGTGCAAGTGTTCACAGACCTTACCTGTATCAAGTCTGGGCTGTGACACAGCTGGCTAGAGAACTTTGAAAAATAGCAATTTAATACCTAGTATGCAGTACTAACTCTAACACCCTTGATAATGATAATACTGTACCATAATTATTTCAAACATGACATTGCAGGCATGACAATGAAAAACAATGCTAAGAAAAACTTGAATAGTGAAGTAACATTTTTTAGCAGAGTTTAATAAGCTATCTAAATTATGAATGGCTTGGTGATTGATAACCAGTGGATCTCATATTTATTATTTAATAAAAAAGTTTCAATCACAATCATTAAAAATACTTTTTTTTAATTAATTTTAAATTAATTTAGCAAATTAATACAATTTTTAACGGATTGATCACCCTGAATTTAGTAAAATTTTGTCACTTACTATCCCAATGAAATTAAATCAGGTTACTAATATTTAGCTACAAGATATCGACCACAAGTTGGTTTAGAAAAACATTGAGAGATAGTCTGGAAACTTGTAAATTGAGCAAAAGTTGATTCTGATGATATGATTAACTTGAAAGTGCCAGTTAAAAATTAAAGGTGGTTTTCCACTAGGCAACATTTGTCGACCGACTTGACATTTTTCTTTTGTCTTGGCTAATTAGTTCCACTCGAGAGCTTGCGAGACAAAAGAAAATGTCGCTTCGCGCGACATTTTTCGCCTAGTGGAAAACCGCCTTTACAAAGAAGCTGCAATTTATATATATACTTGGTGGGTTGTGCTGATTCCAGAGGTTTTTCAGAGAGAATGACAGGCAAGGAAGAAAATCGGAAAAAAAACCTGATTAGTAGCCAATCAAGAGATGCTATACATGGATCGCGAATGTCGACTGCGCATCAGAATGACGCGTTCTGAGTCGGGATAAAACTTATTTCAATTTATAACATTAGGCTGAGGAATTCAGTACAATGAGTTCAGAAATGAAAATGCAAATGAAAACTGCAGCTTTAGCCTGATGTTATAAAGTTAATTAAGTTTTATCCCGACTCAGAACGCGTCATTCTGATGCGCAGTCGACATTCGCGATCCATGTATTATATCTCTCCAATGAGAAGACAGATTCTGATTTCAAATCTATTGGATGTCAAAATCTGGTAATTTCAGCACAATCAATCAACCATGCCTGCAACTGACACTTCTCACTTCCCTTTCCTCCTCAAAAAAACCCACTGGAATCAGCTGGGCAGTGCAAGGCCCCTCACCATACACATACAAATCTATTGTTTCAAACAATATACAGTACTTGATATTCAAACTGTACAGCTAACAAGTTAATTGAACTCCGACAAGCTCTGCTTTTGGTTCATTGCCTCATTCTAAACTGCTTGTCATTATCAATAGTCAATGACAGTGTGCATAAATGTGGAAAAAAACTGAAAACAAAGATTTTTACAAAGCTTCCAGACCATTCCTCAACAGACCATGGTTAAATAAATGTCATGTATTGTATTGTATTGTATAGCCCCGAACACGTGACCAAGTTGTTTGTATGCGGTAGATGGGTTTGTTTTTTTCCACACTTTCGGCCTTGAAAAGTTTCATTTGCTAATGCATAGGGCTGCCAAGTTTTTTAAAAAAAAAGGCAGTCGTATCGGTCCCCATAAGTGCTATAATGGATTAAACCTTGACAGATTCCATTGGCAAATTGACAAATTCCAAATGGCAGATACATATTTTGGATACTTCGAGGTTGACTACGCAGTCACATAATAAGGATCAACTATTCTGTGACGCAGTGACCATAGAAATAATAGAGTCCTATACATGTAAAAACACGCAAGCTGTTACAGACCTGCAAACAAGTAGTCGCGGGCTGAGGTTGTTCACTTGAAACAAGGTTGATGACTCCAACAGACCTGTGACAAGTTGTTCCAACAGCCTTATAATTATCATGCTGCAGCTAACAACTTGTAGTTAACTAGCAGCTTGTTGAATGAACAGCATTGTTACAACTTGTTAATCCTTTAACGCTCATGCAGTGTCCGATATATAGGACACCAAGAATAAAAGAATAAACAAGAGAATACAGAAAAAAAAATAGAAGAACAAAAAAAATACATTTTAAGCGTTAAAGGGTTAACAGCCTTGCTACCAGTCTGTTGCGAACACATCCTCTTCACAAACTGACAGTGTTGCCAAGTCAAGTTTCGTAAAAATCCCAATAAAGGTCTGAAAATATCCCTATTTTTTACCAAAAAATCCCAAAGTTCACAGTGCTCCTATAAACAATCGGTTCTCATTATATGATATCATGTTTTCACCAATTTTTCCCCATTTATTTAGCAATCTCAGCACACTGTGTCAGTGATACTTCATTTGGATAGAGTACTTCATCTTGTCTAAATCAAACAAATACATAGGCTAGTGGAGAATGATCACTGAGAATGATCTATGATCAAGTAAATTAAAAAAATAATAATTAACATTGAAATCAGCTTTTTAAAACCGAAACTGTTTGCTCTGGAAAAATCAAAAAAAAATCCCAACTCCTTCAAAAAATCCCAAGATCTTGGGATAAAATCCCAAGGTTGGCAACACTGCAAACTGACATTTTTACGTGTGCAGAATGCGGACTCTGTTATCTGTCACGTGACAGGGCCGGGGTCCAATTGAAATTTTATTTTGACCTTATAAATCCGCCATTTTGAATTTTGCAAGGTTGGGAGGAGGTCCTTTAAAATATACTAAAAAATATTTTATTCATCGTACACTCCACATGGACATGATGACCAACTGCCGCCGTGTTAAAAACTGTTGAAAACTCCTACGGCGACTTTCCTTTAGCCCTCATAAATACAGGCCATTTTGGCTCCTTATAACGGCGGGGTCATTCTTTTGGCCGACAAGAGATAGGAGCCCGCATTCTAGATCTATTATTTCTATGGCAGTGACGTACAGTACCACGATCGGCTTATGAAGAAAGTTCATTGTCAAGAAAAAAAATTGTCAATTTACGTTGACACTTGTACAAACGCAAGAAAATAGAACTTCAAGGCCGAAAAACTTGTCCATTTGTGTCATGCACCGCGAGAAAATAAAACTTGTCCAGGAAAACGTGGTCGTGTGTGCGGGACTTTACTTGCATTTGCCATATATACGAAATGACGAAGTCCATGACTGGTTACAAACGCTTTAAATGATCGACTTGTAATTCATCTGCCATAGTATCCTGATAAAAAAAAAAAATAATATTTGCTGTTTAGAACAAGTTTATGAACAAAGTTGCAAGATTCGGGTGATGTAGTCTTTATGGAAAAATCATCCTTTCAATACCGCTGACCATGCAATATACTGGGCAGTACTTTATTGTTATTTTACTGTTACTTCTGGGATCATGGGTATTGGATAATACTTGGTTGGTTTAGATTTAGGATTTTAGTTGGAATTAAGTAACCTAATTCGTAACAAAACAGCCTGACAGGATGGTAAGCAGTCTATGATGAAAAGAGAGTGACAGCAATCGCGTATAAAAATCTCACCCCCTTCTCCTGCACTTTTTATAACAAATTGCTACTGAACTGAAAAATAATCACAGGTGCATGGCTGTGACGTGTCCTGTCACAGAAGGGGAGGGGGAGAGAATATCTAAAATTTTCATGTGCGCAGATGGTTCCAAGATGGCAAGGTGGGGAGACTTGAGGAAGCTACACATCGCTCTTCCTCGCAATTCAAAAGACTATTACGTACGACTGAAACATGTTGGAGGGAAATACACGTCAAATCTACAATAGTAAGTAAATAAGATTTCTATGCTTAGTTTCTTCCAACATGGCTGCCAACAAAACTACTTACCAAGGCAGTAAGTAAATTCACGTGATAACGTATCCCACCATCTTTCTCTACTTTGGATAAGTGTTTCCTTTCTGGATCACCAGCAACGAGTACTTCAGTTTCACCAGCGGCCTATAGTTATATATAAACAAGCCAAGCTAATACAAAACAAGAACTACTGAAACTGAAAGTCGTGGAAAAAAAAGACAAAGCAAAGTGACATCACAGTTCAAGTTTTCAGTTTGTTCGTCAAATTTGTCAGGAAAAATATGCCTGAACTCCAGACGCGGCGGATCGAGCCCGTATAACTTTCGAACTGCTTATATCACGTTTGGACTGGCCTATGTGCCGTTGTGCCAATGGCACACGCGCCCCCTTTAGAATATCTCAACTACGCCCCATGAACAAAATTTGCTAAACTGAGATGTAAAATAATATGGCTGCCCACTGCATATAGTTTGTTACTGAATAATACTGCTTTAACTCTTAAATTCATGTTGTGTATGCCGTATGGTAGCAAGAGGTAGACAGGAGAGTTGCTGTTCCGTAAGATATATTTTATTCCGGCAAATGGTAAGCCTGTAGGCCACTTTCGTGTCTTTTTTATATACAGTTTCTGTAAATTAATCATACGAGGGGAACAATGACAACATGGAACAATCACCAATTTTGAAATATTTCTATTTACAGAGGCTTGTGGGAAAATTTGTCAGTAATCCACCTTAGTAGGCCAATGTCATTATTTATTAATTTCTTTTTTAACTGCGCCCCTCTCCCTAATGGTACCGCCCCTGATACGAAGCCAGTCCGACTCTGGCTTATATGCATGGTATACGTACGCAATGAAGGACAGTTAAAGGCTAACGCCAGATCACAGCGGCGTATGATGTATTAATATTTAAAACGTGAGCAGCAGTGTTTTATAAGTTCATTGGCGTAGTAAGCCGAAAAAATCAAAGCTAAAGTTTAGGCCAAAAAAAAAAGTATTCTGTTTCTGGTCAGGGCACATACCCAAAATCGACGCGGGGTTTTTTTTGGGGGCGGGTTTCCCAAGGCAAACCTTGATTGAACAGACATCTGAAACATGTTGAGTATTCTTATAATATACTTGTCACATGGTATACTGAACATGTAGCATCAACACATGATTGAAATATGAAGCCTTCAATCAGTGCCCGCAAACATACCAGCGGTTTTCATAGGAAACATTCGTTGAGAATAGACCGATCAAATATTTAATATCCGCTGGTGTCATTTGTAGTCAATTAATATTAAAAATGTTAAAAAAAAAGTATCGACGCGCAAGAAAAAAGATGACGCGCGCGCTGACCAGAAACAGAAGACTTTTTTTTGGCCTTATGTAAATCAGGAGGTTTCTTTATCAGATATAAAACCACGGACATGGTACTGATTTCCTTTGTGTTTTCTCATGAATTATTAATGATGTTCAACCAATGTTTAGCTGTTAACACATGTCTCGCTAATTATAAATCAACAACGCTGAATCGCTTATATGTTTGCGGGCGCAGGCGTGGAGACCGTTCGTGCGCGAAAGTTGTACTTTACATTGCGTGTTTTATTAAAAGTCTAAGTATTTGTTAATAAAATGCATAAAGAAATAAATCAAAACGTAAATATTAAATATTTATAAAACAAAATAAATAAAAAGATATATTCGCATCACCTAAACTCAATAGTTTATACATGCAGGTGCGAGCAAAAGAAAACATTTGGGAAATTACAACTATCAAGGTATCTCTTTATATCTACATATGTCCTTACCGGATCAAGTCCACGACAGTGATTCATTAAAGAACTTAAACGATTTTCAAATCCCGGAGCAAACACACTTGGATCAAGAGCGACAAAGCATTGGCCCTGCAAGAAAAATTAATTCAATCTAATAAGACGATAAGGATGTTTTCAAACCTCTCTCAACTTTTAAAAAACGTTTTTCGCGCTTATTTCTGCTTGCAAATCTATAACAGCCCAAAAAGTAGAGTGCTGCATATAGGCAGAGTGTTTTAGATAGAGCAAGTTAAAAGGTGGTAAATTGCCGAAATGTGTTTTGATAACGAAATATTTCGAGCAATTAAAGCCCATATAAACAAAAACATTCACAAACTTGGCCTCAATTTTTCATTGACATTGCGCTCTTATCCTAGGAGTTTAATCCCTCCCTCCTTAACTTTAAAACTGTAAAATGAATAAACTGAACTGATAAATAAATTGAAACTGTATTAGATAAAATAAACTACATTAGATAAATAAATCTTAGATATTAATAATAGGACAGACTTACTAAATCAGCAACAGTATCGCTCATGTTCCAGTTTCTCACACCTGGACCAAATGCACTTCCTGACAAGATGCCACAAAACAGTTCAACCACAAAACCTAACCCATATCCCTTGTATCCACCTGAAATCAGAACATTAAAGAGTGCCATAATGGTCCGTTATTTTTTGTGCTGTCACATGCCATAAATACCACAAATACTCTATTAAACTGACAAACAAACAAGTTTGAAGCCATAAACAATATAGCTCTGCTTGAAAATGTTGAAGTTAAATTATGCGTATTTAATAATTCATTGTTGAATTTTTGCAATTGATGACGGGAAAACGACAATTTAAAGACCCGTTTACACTAGCGATGTATGCTGCAATTTTTCTTATCCTGCATGACGAATGCGATTGAATGAATGACTCACCAAAGTATTGAATCATATAGTTTGGCACATAAGGTTCAATATATTCGTAAGTCAATCCACTCGATTGCATGTGTCAGTAGGAGATAAATCGCACATAGTTTAAAGGATGAGTGTCCACCTAATGCTTTGCGCGCTCATAATGCAATGAGATCAGTGAATGAGAGTGCACGCGATCACTTTGGTCATGTACGCTCGCTCAATCCAACAGGTAAACCACTTGTAAACAACTAACATGCAGCAGTACGAATGCGTCTTATTGAAATGACAAACTTTGAGTCTAACTAGCTCTGATTAATGGCATCTAATTTAGTGTCTACGTTTAGTTACGATCTCTTGTCTGGCCTTCGTTTGGTTTTGTAAGAAACGCCGATCGACGAATACTTGTCTCGAAGTACAACTCCACGACCCTCTGAGTGTAATCAAATATTATCAAAAATATGACAATAACTACTTACTAAATCATCTTTGCTCTCACGAAAAACATAAATTGAGTAATTTACTGCAAGGATTGCTCAGATATCGAGGGATTGCTTCACTTGTTGAATTTCGTGGCCCGAAAAATGGCCGCGAGGGTACATTGTGAGCGCGCAAAGCATTAGGTGGACACTCATCCTTTAACGCTATACTCTGGCTTAAACGTTTTTTGAAGGTAGCTTAAAAAGTTACTGTTCATGACCCAACGTTTAAAAGGATTAAAACTCTTCGTGAGAACAACAGAAATAGAGATAATCATGGCCGTATTTTTAAAAATCATCATGATAAACAAGGATGCTTTGCAAATAATTTAGTGGTGGTTTTTTGGTGTTTTTTTGAATTTACAAAATACCAATTTAAGTTGTGTTACTTGTAGTTTCTGATCCACCAAGCGGCATCAAACCACCATTCATAGCTTCCTGTCCATCAGTTGTTGCCTGACACAAAAACAAGATATTTAGTGGCTGTTTATACATGCATGGGAGGCGGGACGGGACGTTTGCCGGGACGGGACGTTAAACGGGATCTCGCCACGGATGTATATCTCTCATATTTATCCCGTTCTGTTCATATGGAAAGATGTTTGCCGGGAAGATTTTCGGCCCGTCCCGGCAAAGCGGGATCCCGTTTCCCCCTAACCGGGACGATATCACGGATACCGTTTCGAGTATTTATTTTTATTCTTAAGCTGTTTATTCGATACAAATAAATAGGGGGGGCGAATATGTTTGGGCTCCCCACTTCTTAACAAGGCCAGTAATAAAGTTATGATTAACAAAATCACTAACCCTAGCTAACCCATGCACGACTTTGAATAAAGATATAATAAAGAAATTTGAATGCAGATATTCAATGTCCGGAAAAGTGTTGTCTTTTGAGTATTTTATGACGTTTTTGGACCTTTAGAATTCTGTAAATCCTTGTCCTAAAATGCAGGAAACTTCCCGGGGAAGCATGCCCCCGGACCCCCCTAAAAATTTTGGGGCCCCCCACTTTTAGTGTCGCTCTGACGCCCCTGATATAAACAGCCCCTTAGAATATCAAATTAGCCAATGCGTATAATTCACTGATCTCTATATAACGATCAGAGATATAACCGTTATATTATAGAGATCAGTGGTACAATCCATCGAACTAAAAAAGAAGGCGGCAACGAGATTGATCTTATACCATCTTATACTTGGAAAACACGCAAATGCAATGTGAGCATATTCAGAAAATTTCTGAGAAGAAAGTAGTTAAATAATAACAAGCACCAATACCATTCATATTTACCTGTCAAACAACTGAAGCTCAATAGAACTTATTTAGGTTTGCAAAGCAAAAAAAATATGGTAAAACATACAGTCGCGATATTTTGTTATGGTTTATTCCATCAATTTTAATTAAGTTCAACATGTTATTAAATGGTTCAGTTAAGGTAAATGTTGTTGACAATAATCTAAATGAATATATCTTAAAAGAAAATTTGTAATTTTCATCTTTTTTCGTATAAAAAATTGGCTTATGAAGAGAAAAACCAAATGCAGAAGAGACGTACAGATGTGAGAACTCGCAACCATAAAAAAAAACATATAGACTGCATCCAGTCCCTCCTGAGCAGACGCGCGGGAGGTAACATCTCCAGTCTCCACTGAATGTCGATGCGGTAATACGTTCTCGCATACGTCACATCGGCTTTTTGCGCTTT
>OZ035998.1:41064530-41219530 GCA_964035015.1 Corallium rubrum
AAGCCAGCAAGCCAGCAAGCCAGCAAGCCAGCAAGCCAGCAAGCCAGCAAGCCAGCAAGCCAGCAAGCCAGCAAGCCAGCAAGCCAGCAAGCCAGCAAGCCAGCAAGCCAGCAAGCCAGCAAGCCAGCAAGCCAGCAAGCCAGCAAGCCAGCAAGCCAGCAAGCCAGCAAGCCAGCAAGCCAGCAAGCCAGCAAGCCAGCAAGCCAGCAAGCCAGCAAGCCAGCAAGCCAGCAAGCCAGCAAGCCAGCAAGCCAGCAAGCCAGCAAGCCAGCAAGCCAGCAAGCCAGCAAGCCAGCAAGCCAGCAAGCCAGCAAGCCAGCAAGCCAGCAAGCCAGCAAGCCAGCAAGCCAGCAAGCCAGCAAGCCAGCAAACAAACAAACAAACAAACAAACACACACACACACACACACACACACACACACACACACACACACACACACACACACACACACACACACACACACACACACACACACACACACACACAACAAACAAACAAACAAACAAACAAACAAACAAACAAACAAACAAACAAACAAACAAACAAACAAACAAACAAACAAACAAACAAACAAACAAACAAACAAACAAACAAACAAACAAACAAACAAACAAACAAACAAACAAACAAACAAACAAACAAACAAACAAACAAACAAACAAACAAACAAACAAACAAACAAACAAACAAACAAACAAACAAACAAACAAACAAACAAACAAACAAACAAACAAACAAACAAACAAACAAACAAACAAACAAACAAACAAACAAACAAACAAACAAACAAACAAACAAACAAACAAACAAACAAACAAACAAACAAACAAACAAACAAACAAACAAACAAACAAACAAACAAACAAACAAACAAACAAACAAACAAACAAACAAACAAACAAACAAACAAACAAACAAACAAACAAACAAACAAACAAACAAACAAACAAACAAACAAACAAACAAACAAACAAACAAACAAACAAACAAACAAACAAACAAACAAACAAACAAACAAACAAACAAACAAACAAACAAACAAACAAACAAACAAACAAACAAACAAACAAACAAACAAACAAACAAACAAACAAACAAACAAACAAACAAACAAACAAACAAACAAACAAACAAACAAACAAACAAACAAACAAACAAACAAACAAACAAACAAACAAACAAACAAACAAACAAACAAACAAACAAACAAACAAACAAACAAACAAACAAACAAACAAACAAACAAACAAACAAACAAACAAACAAACAAACAAACAAACAAACAAACAAACAAACAAACAAACAAACAAACAAACAAACAAACAAACAAACAAACAAACAAACAAACAAACAAACAAACAAACAAACAAACAAACAAACAAACAAACAAACAAACAAACAAACAAACAAACAAACAAACAAACAAACAAACAAACAAACAAACAAACAAACAAACAAACAAACAAACAAACAAACAAACAAACAAACAAACAAACAAACAAACAAACAAACAAACAAACAAACAAACAAACAAACAAACAAACAAACAAACAAACAAACAAACAAACAAACAAACAAACAAACAAACAAACAAACAAACAAACAAACAAACAAACAAACAAACAAACAAACAAACAAACAAACAAACAAACAAACAAACAAACAAACAAACAAACAAACAAACAAACAAACAAACAAACAAACAAACAAACAAACAAACAAACAAACAAACAAACAAACAAACAAACAAACAAACAAACAAACAAACAAACAAACAAACAAACAAACAAACAAACAAACAAACAAACAAACAAACAAACAAACAAACAAACAAACAAACAAACAAACAAACAAACAAACAAACAAACAAACAAACAAACAAACAAACAAACAAACAAACAAACAAACAAACAAACAAACAAACAAACAAACAAACAAACAAACAAACAAACAAACAAACAAACAAACAAACAAACAAACCCGTCGGCAACACTCTACTCAAAATTAAACCAACATACACGAGGAAGTTCAACAAACAGATTTACAAATTTAAAAACCAATTACCTTTCCAAGTGCGGCAGCTGTTGTTGCCATATCCAAAACAAACATGTCACTATCACTGTTCTGACCAGCTGCTGCAACAGAAATTGGGTTTGTTCCAAGTGTTTTCTAGTTAAAGCAAAGGAATGTAAATACTCTACATGCTTTGAATACTGTAGATAACCTTATCAAATCATTAATAATTCATGAAGAAAATTCAAAAGAAATTAATATCAATATCTGTAAATCGTATACAGATTCGTCCTGATTTACATAAACGTTTTCCTCAATTTACTTAGCTAAAATTACTCCAACTTGAAAAATAGTACGAAAACATGGCTATTTAGATGCGTCCATTTGATAAGTACGATAAAGCATTCGCAGCCGATCTGTATCTGATTTATATACAGCTCGCTTGCAGCTCGCCTTGTAAATCAGATGCAGATAGATCGGTTGCTCATGCTTTATCTATTACATGAAATCTTGTCCTAACTAAAGACTAAAGCTCTAGAAATCTTGAAAGGAATATACAGTGCAGCATATCCCGTCAGGACGTCAACGGATTGTTTTTCTGCAACCTCCTTAACTTTTTTCTAGTATATTCATGTATACTTTGCAATATTCCTTGGGCAAGAAACAGCTAAGTGAAAAAGTTAAGTTCAAAGTTATAAAGTACTTGAATAAAATGCAGTTAAAGGCTGACAATATATTATACGATTTTTTCAACCATATCAATTATTTAAGTTGTGTCGTACTTGTTTTTATTTTTTCGAACAAACTGGGGATTGTGAATTATCATTTTTAAAAAAGTGGTAAATTGTTACAACAGTTGAGCTATATTAAGGTGGCTCCACACAGTTTCTTGAAAAATGGAAAATACAAGTTTGAGAGTCCAAAACACGTACATAAACAATTCCAAACAAGAATAAAACTAAATGTTATGCATAGTTAAACAGTCTGACAATCAAAAACTGTTATCAAATAAATAGCAACAGTTGTTGCTATGGCAACAATGACGTTTCAAAATGGCTGCCAATTACCCTTCAAACTAATTTAATTCGAAAAAAACTTTGGTGACCCCCAATTTTTTTTTCATTAAAACTTTTCTTGACGTATGAGTAATCAATAGGCCGATTTTAAAAAAATTCTGTAGAAGGAATAATTTTTTTTCCAGAAAAATCATGTTTGTTAATTTTTAAAAAATTTCGTTCTACAGAATTTTTTTAAGGTCGGCCTAGTGATTACTCGCACTTCCAGGAAAGTTTTAATGAAAAAAAAAATTGGGGGTCACCAAAGTTTTTCTCGAATTAAATTAGTTTGAAAGGTAATTGGCAGCCATTTTGAAATGTCATTGTTGCCATAGCAACAACTGTTGCTATTTATTTGGTAACAGTTTTTGATTGTCCGACTGTTTAACTATGCATAACATTTAGTTTTATTCTTTTTCCGAATTGTTTAATCACGTGTTTTGGACTCTCAAACTTGTATTTTCCATTTTTCTAGAAACTGTATGGAGCCACCTTAAGTGAATAAACTATCAAATCCAATTTTATCTTTAAATTAAATACAACATTTGCCATATCGTGCTACTTATAGTTATTTTTGGTGACCGTTTAGTAACTTTGGTATGAAGGGTGACCGCGTCCGCTTAATAGAGGTGACCGTTTAATAAAGGTATAACTCTAACAGTATATATTTAAGTTATGAAATTTTGGGGACTTTTCCAAGTGGCCGCTTAATATAGCTCGGGACCGCTTAATACAGGTTCGACTGTATAACACTGGCATTATGCAGGACTAGTGTCGTTTCCTAAACTAAAACATTCATATTCGAAATTGTATTGTAATTTTACATCTGTGTATGTAAACTCTCTTCTTCTCCTCTCAAAATGCTGTTATTCATACCGTTTTTGCCCGTGTTGGAACCATCAGTGGCGATGTATTGGTCATAGCCATTCCCTACAAAACATATTAACAAAAAAGAACAGTAATTATGAATTAATATACAGCATAGAAAAATCGACTGATATGAAATTGAAGATACCATTCATGCCACAGATGAGCTACAGTAAGCCAGCCATGGCCTCATTCAGTGGCGTAGCCAGGGTTGACCAATTGGCCGGAAGATTTTTGAAATTTAGGGGTTTTGAAATGCCATTTCCTACATTTTAGGGAAAGAATTTGTAGAATTCTGAAGATTATAAAATACGAAAATTAAATATTTACATTATTTTTATGGAGGATTGTGGCAAACATTTCAGTCAGTTTGATTATGTATTTATTGTGTATACAAGTATGACTGTATGTTAGTGAAAATAGCGTGCGGTAGAGATTCTTTAGCCACGAGTACACAAATCGTGCATGAAAATGCGTGACCAGGCCACGGACTAGCGTTGGAGATTAGTAGAATGAATGACGTCATTGACGTTGGCCTGGCCCGGTACATGACCTTGACTGACACTTATTGTTCTTGCAGTGTGTAACGATTGTATATAGCTTAGATTACTTACAATTAAACCATGTTTTGCAGCCTTCATGCTGTAATAACCAGCAATACCAAAATGGTTCGAGCCTATATAGAGAAAAATATTTGTATATTGTTAAACAAGTGCTTTTGTTGCAATGTTCAACATTGCAACTAAGTATATAGAACAAGTGTTTACTACATTTTGCAAAGCTATTTATTTGTACAAATTTAACTACATGTAGATGTTTCTAAAACAACCTCAAACAAAACCTTCAGTATATATATACAAGACAAGACAAAACGTTCCCCAGAACGAATTCTGTGCATGACTTTTGGGTTCAAATCTAGGATATTTTGTTAACTCCTAAATTACTAATACTATAATTCCCGTTGCCTGTCAACCCGGGTTTTTACTTTGTTCTAAACTGTGGTTAAAAACACTGTCAATCTGTAATAACTACCTGTAGATAGACAGTATATACATTAACACCAACTTACCATGACAAGTAACCCATCCAACACCAGTATCCTTAGCCTTCTTCATAGCAAGATCCATACAGAAGTTACTAGAAACCTTCAATTAAACAATGATGCAAGTAATAATAAGTTAGTTAAGTAATCTTCGGGTGATGTGATAGCAAAAACAAAACAGGTGTTGTATTTGTACAGTGTACGAATCAAAGCACATTAAAGGCTTGTGTTCATCCCATTTGAGACAATTAGAAAAACTATATATACAAGCATGTACATATTTACTGTACAATATATAGTACAGCGTACAGTATATTACAAACCATAATTAAATAATACAGTACATATAATAATATATGTATTACAAGAATACACATGTATAATTTAGAATAGGTATATAATTTACATAATTCATGCTGTACGTCACAGATGTCGTCAAATCCACGTCAGCAAGCGCTTTTCCTTTTTCGTGCTCCAAAATTCCTTCAAGAAACCACTTAAATTTTTATTGTATAAAACAAATAGATTATATTTTTTTCGTTTGATTTATCTATTAGTATATACACACGCACAAAAACACAGGAAAATGTAATCAATAAGTAGATTGTCCCATTGGGTGCACGTATTTAACCATGCACGTGCAAGACTTTTTTACGTGATAGAACGTATTGACGTCAGAAAGAATACTAAGGAACGTTAGAATTTTATATAAAATGCAAATTATAGTCAAGATGCAGCAGCAATACATTGTATATCTTGAGATTAATATCTCAACTCAAGAGCAAAGTGAGATATGAAAAAATGGTAAAAACGTTAGTATTTGAAATTTTAACAATTCTTTCAAACAAGACAGTTACTTTGAAACTTAATTTTCATTTCATAGTATACACTTTACATATAGAATAACTTACTGGTCCCAAAATGTTGTTTCCATTGACTAAGGCTGTGGAAACAGTTTCTTTTTCAACAGTAGCTTGGCCGTCAGGTAGTGTTGTTCCAGCCTTGACATCTCGCACATACATTCCTATTGACATTTAAATTTTCTTAAACAATATCAAAAATATCAACTCTTTTTCTCTACTACATCAACCCGTAGTCTAATTCGCTCTTATTGTAGTTACCAGAGATTGCATGTGCAAGACAAAACTTTGGTGAAGCTCAAGACAAATACATTTTATCAAAGGAAGTATTGAATAACGTGCTCTCAAACAAAATATTTAATAATTCAAGTTGCTGTAGCTTAAAATAAGTATAGGTTATATTTTGAGGCCACGAGGGGATATGTGATTTATTCACCGAGGGCGAAATAACGTACTTAATTTTCACATGGTCGAGGTTGACAGGAGTCACAATAGAAAAGAAATATTGAGGGGAATATTAATCTATTGTTTTGCCGGGGCTATTGAATATATTCCCCGAAAAGAACAAAGGAAACCGAGGCATGTGAAAATTAATACTGCTTATGCTGTACATATAACAGATATTTGATAGATGTTTGTCAAGCTCAAACACTTAGAAAATGTTTCTGAGCCTCATCCTGCAGTCTGCAGATAAGGAGAGAACCATGCAAACTTCTAATGACCGGTTACACGCTCTATGACCATTGAGTTACTCCATTTCTGACCCAAATTATGGTATAACTGGGGTTCAATAATTGGGAAGATAACTCGGTCCAGATCAGGATCACGCATCCTGTCCTTACTTTATTGGAGTTTAACATTTGAAAGCTACTGAATGTATAAAGTTCTGTACTGAAGGATGGAGATCTAAGGTTCCAAATTTATGTGTGCTTCATGTAGCATTAAGCAGCATTTGTAAACTTGGTAGTTGATATCCCAACTAAAAATCTGGCATTTAGATCTCAGACTGATAAAATACGTACTGCAAATGCTGAAAAATCAAAGCTAAAGTTTATGTACATCAGGGGGATTTTTTTCAGATATATAACCACGGACATGGTACTGATTTCCTTCGTCTTTTCCTCATGAATTATTAATGGTTTTTGAAGAACTTAGAACGTCATTCACATACCGAGCACTATGTGTATTCTTCTTCATCACTAGCTTAATAAATGATGTCAAAGTTTTTACTGTGTTTTAATTTTAATCATGACAAACAGGACAACAAATAACAATGTCCAAATAAAAGATTTTCACTTCTATTACCGATGATCATTTGAATCAAGTCAAAATGCGAAATTATTCTCGGATGTGAAACGCTTTTACTACTTTCGTCTCCAGACTCCGCCGCAAAAGGGTTTTGCAAAATTCCGAATCTCTGAATACTCAGATAGTGAGAGAAAAACACCCTTAATACGACCATATCAATTTTTTGACAGATCGCGTCTACATTGTTTACAGTAAGTGTGTAAAAGTAAATCCCAAACGTGTGGTCTTGCGGGATCCTAGATCCTGCTTATTTACAGGCATTTCGTTTCCACATAGTTAAAGATGTTCCCACAACATTCAATCACAGAATAGTAAGACAACCAGAAGTCCGACTCGTGTCGGAACCTTTGAAGTTTATGTTCTCGCGCATGTCGCCTTGCGCATCTTGATTCGTCGCCACCCGACGCCATCCTACGCAATCCTGGCAAGTTCCCCCGGCAGTTTGGACCTTCAAAAGAAGGTTAAAACTGCCAGGGGAAGTTCCCCCGGCAGTTTGGACCTTCAAAAGGTTAAAACTGCCAGGGGAACTTGCCTAGGATCGCGTAGGATGGCGTCGGATGGCATAAAATATCGCGTATGCGCATTGAAGAAATGCGGACACGTTTTCACTCGAGTCGGACTTCTGGTTGTCTTACTATTCTGTGATACAATTGAGTTCCAGATTTTGAAATATTATCTGTGAGTATTGAAAGGAAGGAAGGAATTGAAAGGAATGAGGGGCTGGGGGGTTATTCATCCTTACTTGCAGCCAGCGGCTGAGTTGCGAAGGACGCAGATCAACGTGGCCGTGTCGAGACATATCAAAGGTGCTCCAGGTAGCCACCATACGACACAGTTCAGACCACGGATCACAGCGAAGATGTTAGGTGTTGATTTTATGGGGGGACGAAAACCGGAGAACCCGGTGAAAAACCCTCGAAGTGTTTCCACAGGAGAGATCAACTACAACTCTACTCACATGAATTCCAAGCTCGACAAAGGGCGGTCATTCCCAACCGGTCACCCATCCAAGTGCTATAAACCCCGTCTAACTGGGCATAACGTTTTGGTGAGAGGCAGCGCGATAACAGAACACGCCACCCGCGTGCTCAAATCAAGTGAAAATCAGGAAACATGCATGGAAGCCGACGAATTCCATGCTGCAACTCGACTTGTGGTGTTACTAATGTGCTAATAGATCCGAGGAACATTGAACATTTTTTACAGATCTGGTCAATCCTATTTAACGCGGTCAGTACCACGTGGTAGGTTATGCCTCTGAACATAAGGTAACATTTTAAAATATGACGTTATAGTATACGTCATGTTCTGAGACTTAGTACGTTCTGAGATTAAGTTACCTTACGTGACTACGTTCGTAGTTGTAACATATGCTCTACGTTCTAGAATCTAGATGTTACGTTTTGTTCGAAGATGTTACGTCATGCACGTTTCAAGATTTTACGCAGCGCTGTAAGACGTACATAACAATGATTGCGCTATGCTACATTCGAGACGTTCCGTTCCGGGGGGTTATGTTCAGAAACGTGACGTGATCTTCCATACATCTACTGCGCGTACTGTAATATGCGCCTTAGAGTTACTGTACTTTATGATGTTAAAGATACAGAAATAAAAATGGCGTTAATGCCGGGGTGTTAACTTTCTCCTATCTTGAAATAATTTCTTTCAAAATTTTTATAAATAAATAAATAAATACACAGATACAATATTACACCATGCAAGCTAGACCACAAAATTAGAATGTTATTCCGTAAGCCTTCTTTTTAGGAGACTTATCATTGGAAGTTAGTATTGATGGTACTGTACACATATCAATTCTATAATTGCTATTGATTGGATTTCAGATCAATTACACAGCATGCTTGATTTCTGCATAATAGATACTGTACATGTATAACCAGACCCAGTTTGTGCCTATGTACAGGTACCACAGTGATTTAAGTGCACATGACATGAAAATTCACCCCCGTTTTTTATTGTTTTTGAAAGAACATTTAAAATAATGGGAAATGGCTTTTACATGCCTTTCAGATCTTATCCCATTCTTGAGTTATCAACCACAAAATTGCAGCTATGACCAGAGGTGTAGCCAGAATGGGGGCCAGACCCCCCTGAGAAAATTCGGCTTCATATGCCTCAGTTAAGCTGGCCCCCCTAGGTTTTTCCTGCCCCCCCCCCCCTTGACAAAAATCCTGGCTATGACATCATTAGTTGTGCATATAGTACTAAACGGAAAATTAACTGTATCTTTTGATTGATCTGACCAAACTGACTCAAACTTTGCTGACTAGACCCTACCATACTTCTGAGTAGTTTCAGCCAATTTAGTTAAACTAATGCAAAGATATAGTTGATTTTACATTTTATGCTATGCACAACTACTGTAATGACATCATAGCTGAAATGTTGTAGTCAATAACTCAGGAATGGGATAGGAATGTAAAAGCCATTCTCCATTATTTCAAATGTTCTTTCAAAAACAATAATAAAAAATGAGGGTGAATTTTCATGTCATGTGCACTTTTATAAAAACTAAACTAGCCAGCAGGTGCTCCCTTCCCCAATCACCCCACCCCCTAATTAAAACAGTGTATTTTTGAAGTTGTCAATTTCAAAAACCTGAGCTAAATAGCTTAATTAATTTGGAAGTTGATCGAATATTTACTCCGTTTAAAAAACGGGTATCTAGAATTAACTAAAATAGCAAAGTGTGTGGGGGGGGGGGGAGGGCTGGGGGGCCTGCCCCCCCTTTTTTGGTGGGGGGGGGGGGGCAGAATGTTTGGGGGCCCCCACTTTTTAACAAGACCAGTAATAAACAAGGCCAGTAATACAGTTATGATTAAGAAAATCATTAACCCTAGCTAACCCACGACTTTGAATAAAGATATTAATAAAGAAATTTGAATGCAGATATTCAATGTCCAGAAAAGTGTTGTCTTTTGAGTATTTTGTGACGTTTTTGGACTTTTAGAATTCTGTAAATCCTTGTCCTAAAATGCAGGAAATGGCATTTCAGAGACTCTAGATTTCAAAATTTCCCGGGGGAGCATGCCCCCCAGACCCCCCTAAAAATTTCCTGGCCCAAACTTTACTCAAAGAATGTTTCCATTTTACAATTTGAACTTCACATTATGTATTAATACTGTAATGTTTACAAACTACAGATTGTAAAAAACAAGTTTCACACAGTAATGGGAGGTATAAACAAAAGTTATTTCCAGAAGCAAACTTGAATATCCCCATTCTGTAAACCCAATCTCAACCCTAAAATTTAAGTTGAAACCTAACCCAACCCAATATAAATCACAAGCTAGTTTACCCAAACAGAAATTACATGACCAATCAATGGCTTCATTCACTTCTGATTCTGGATGAGCTAGAAATTTGCAAGAGTGGAATTTCTACTTGCAAATTGCAGATGTGATCTCTCTCTCAAACTCTCTCTTTCATTTGATAATGGCTGTACTTGAATAGTAGATGGGTATTATTGTCCAATCACTCCACGACTTTCTGGAAATACACCCCCTCCTCATTGCCACTCGGCCACTTTTTGAGCCAGAAATCATTCCATGTATAATTTATACATTCTACTTGCAAATTGCAGATATCTCTCTCAGATGTTTCATCTGATGCCATGGAGGTGGTTGTACTTGAAAGCTATTCCTATTTTTGCCCACAGGCACAGTTGAATAGTGGATGGATATTATTGTGCGATATTGCTCCGTGACTTTCTAGGAGCACCCCTCCCCCCCCCCCCCCCCCAAATTGCTACTCAGCTAACAATTTAGACAATTTATGCATGAGTCAATGTAAACCCCAACCCCCCACCCCGGGACAAGGTGGTGGTTAACAGGGGATTGGTAGGGGATTTAGACCAGTGAACATCCCAAGGGGGTAGGGGATTTGAAGCTTTTAGAATTTATTTGTCCCGAGGGTACGGGCATTGGGTAGGGATTAGTAATGAGTCTGTTGTTGATATTTCAGTGGTTGTTCATCTCAAGTAGCGTTTTTGTATCTACTGCGAAGCAGTAGATATAATGTTGTCGCGCTGTTAAGTTAAGTTAAGTTAAGTTAACAATAGAATGCCTTCGGAGCCAATCAAAACATAGAATTCAACGATTGACTCACGACAAACCACCGAAGCCAACTCGAGAGTGAGATATTAGGGAGCGAGATGTTTATTTCAAGAATAGAAGTTTTACAAGCTTAGTAAGTATTTTAAGTATGAATCGTTGTCAATTTTTAAATGTGATGTACTATAGACGTTGTTGGAAAGATGATACGTTTTTGAAAGCCTCTTTAAAATAGTCTTTGGACAATTTCATATTCAGACAAGGCAATTTATCATGACCAACATGTTGACATGTATTCAGCAGTCGGGTAGCTTACACTTTCCCGTACCCGAATCACATCACTGTGTCAGGTTAACGTATAAAGCTAGGCAAAAAAAACGTTAGTAGGTCGGTAAGCGTATAATATAAGCGGTAAACACAGTTACTGATTAGGGTTAGGGTTTTTGTTTGGGTTAGGTCAAATTAAATAAGGTAAAAACACAGCATGGCTAGCACTGACAATCTTGAAAAAAATCTTGTTCAGCTCTGAATACAAGGTCACTACAAGTACATACAGTAATTACAGCATTGTTTTTACAATAGTAGCTATAGGCAGTAGATACATGCATGTCTAGACATGCCTATTTTTGTATGGTCTACACACGTAAAAATCTCACAGCTTGTCAACAGGATGTGTTCGCAACAGGCTTGTAACAAGGCTGGGAACAAGTTGTAACAATGCTGTTCATTCACGAAGCTGCTACAACCTTGTTAGCATCAATCTGTTAACAACTTGTTGAATGCAGAGCGGTAACAGGTTGTTGGAGCAACTTGTCATCAGTCTGTTGGAGTCATCAGCCTTGTTACAAGTTGTCAACAACCTGTTACAGACATGTTAACAGACTGGGGCAGCCAGTGCGAACACATGACGGTGACAGCCTGTTGAACAGCCTTGTAACAACTTGCTTGCAGGTCTGTAACAGCTTGCGCGTTTTTACGTGTGTAGCACGCGTGTAAAATCTTCAAACTTTGAGGTCAAAGACAAAGCTTTTTGATAACATTGACAGGTATGTGTGTTTAATATTTAAATCGCTAAATTTGTGAAACTATGACTTAATAGTGTTTAAAAACTCTTAATTTTTTGACTGCAGGCCCCAGGTATAGGGGGCATTTTACGACATTTGAAGGCATAAAGTATCCCCAGAATGTGGGCATTTGTAAATATTAGAAAAAGGTCAAAATCAAATCCCCACCTTGTCCCGGGGTGGGGTGGGTCGGGGTTTACATTGACTCATGCATTATATTCGCCGGAATCGCCGAAGACGAGGTGATTCATATCGGTGAATAATAGCCGAGAAGAATAAGTTTTCACATATAATGTATGTCTGTCAAGTACAGTACAAACCAAGAATTTAAATCGGCGGTATTCCAACGAATTTCACCTAAATTCAAGTACTCTACATTGGCGTTCTTGAAAAAACTCTATCAGAAATCAGATAGTTTAGGACTCGCTCGATTCACTCACTTGCCAGACTGGAAAGTTTGTATCGCGCAACGGAGATCTCTGTTGCGCAGTTTCAATCGCCCGCATAATATACGAATCTCTCTTGCGCATTTTACAAACTTTCAACGGTTGAGTATAAAGTTCTCTCTTATTTTATATAGTATAAATTTAGACACTTAATTACGTACCTAGTCGATTCAACCCATGACTGTAGTGACCTCTGGAATCTGCGGCTACCAACAGTTCGGCAAGGTGCTTAGCGTGCTCTGGATTAGTACCTATACGACACATACATCGCTGAACAAACGTGCTAACCTCTTCTACCTTGACCAACCTGAAAGACGCCATCTTACTACCTCAGGGCTGCCCGGATGTAAGACCCTAGGTAAAATGGGGGCCAGCGATCACGTGAGTGAAAACCGAGAATAGCTTTGTGCCTGCAACCAAGTTATAACCTTAAACCTGAGAATTTATAACCATATTTGCAGTGCCGCATTAACCTTCCCAGGGCTGGAGGCAAAATATTTTAGGGCCGGTCACAAAATGAGAGCATCCCCGGAGTACGGTGAACTGAAAGCGCGTATGATCGGATCATCCGAGGTTCGTACTTAGCCTACCTCTGGTGCCACTCTCCTCCCGACTTCAAACAGAAGGGGGCCCATGGCTGACATAGCGTGTGATTTTCCTAGGCTTGTTCGGACTTTCAAAGAGAACCTGCATATAATTTTTTTATTCTCTCACTTTTTGGGGGCCGGTCAGAATCTGGGGCCAGGGGAAAATGCCCCCTTTGCCCCACAGGTAATCCGCCACTGCATATTTGGCATATTAGGATTGTTGTCCACAGAAGTGATTGCATGTTGTTTCCATTTTCCAATAGGTCTAACCATGTTTAACCCTTTCCTTTACCATTTGGCGATTTAATTTTATAGGACTAAAAGAGAAATTCGACACCCTGAAATTCATTTGCCCCACCTAAATAACTACATGTATACTGCAGCAATTTTATAAACCATGCATTCATAAATGACGCCGATTTAATACGTTTATGCACGCGCATTTAATATTTCACCTTCTCAATCCTGAATTCCCTTTTACTTTTTAGTTTAAGTATTTTAATACTCTAGCTAACACCAGACGATTTTCCTCGTCATTGAGAATTTTAATGGTAAAATTGAAATCATTAAAAACCCATCTCAATTAACCCTCTCAACCTTGAATTCCCTTTTAGTATTTTACTCTGGTTAACGCCAGATGATTTTACTCGTCATTGGTATTTGAAAGGCCACGAAATCTCCCATCTCCGAAAGAACCTCCGCGGAGAGGTATTAAGTGGGTTAATAACTTAATATGAGGTTTGCCATCGCTCACTATCTACAATGAACACATGGAGGATTGATATTCTACAGGGTGTATCAAAAAAAAGGCTACCCTTAGAAAATATAATTAACATTCTTTTCAAATAACCTATTGTATATTGACAGCCCTGGACACCTCTGAAGTCACGGATGCGTAAAAACAAATGGTTTTATACACCTGGGAAATTAAGATAACTTGAAGGTGTATACGACCATTTGTTTTTTACGCATCCGTGACTTCAGAGGTGTCCAGGGCTGTCAATATACAATAGGTTATTTGAAAAGAATGTTAATTATATTTTCTAAGGGTAGCCTTTTTTTTGATACACCCTGTACATTGGATCTCCAGAGACACTTTTGTGTCTGTTACATGGTAGTTTGCAATCAATCCCTTGAGATTTACAAGACGAAGATACGGTGGCCATGTTGGAAAACATACATCAAAGACAATAGCTGCTAATGATTCTTTTGTTAAAGTTCTCCCCATGGTTGCAAACCAAGAATAGTGGGGTTAAAGTGTATATGAAATGAAAAGCCTGAAAATTAAGTTTGTCTTATTTGGAGGAACTCTTAAAATGATAAAGTAACACCTTATACAGTTTTTCCATAAGTGTCTCACTTCGTTCGATCTTGAGAAATAAGTACGACACACTGGCAACACTGCTGATTCTACAATAAACTCGCGCAATGCTATCAAACAAATCTTATTTTCTCAAGAACGAAGTGAGATATGGAAAAACTGTAAAAGACGTACATACATACTGCATTATGTTTATTTAAGCCGGTTTTCCACTAGACGGAATTTTGCGCGCGGAGCGGAATTTTTCTTTGTCTTTTCTAATTAGTTCCACCCAAGAAATCACAAGACAAAGAAAATTCCGCTCCGCACGCAAAATTCCGCCTAGTGGAAATCGGCCTTAATATTCGGCGACATAAGCTTCCGCTTCTTTCACATTTATATTATTGTTTTCGCCTTCTTTAGTCTATAAAAGAAAGAAAAAGTTGAAAAACGTTTTAAATTCTAATTACAAAGGTCTCTGTTGGAATTTATTGTTTCGTCAACTTATTACTCTGGCTACTGTAGTACGACCATGTATTAAATTTGACTCTGGCCAGGGCCGGAGCTATGGGGGGCTGGAGCAGGGGGACACCCACCACCCACCACACCCCACCACCACGCCCCACCCCTAAGAATTGCTTTATTCGTTCTATAGTCGGCAGACAAGAGATTTCAGTCGCCAGTCGGCACCCGACTGATTATGTGCATTGTTTTCGATAACGAAGTGGCTATAGGTCCGGTAAGCGGAACTCGTTCAAGAACAAGACGCCTGCTTAGGCGTTCACTCGGGCTACTGATTTCTGCAAATATTGGCGCAGTCTTCGCACATCTAGAAAACCTGAGGAACAGCGTGTACATATTAAGTGTTTGTTAAAACGTACAAAACTCTCATGATCAGAAGGGCGCTCGACACAAATTCTCTACATATGGTCTTATATGAAGTACTTGGTTCGATGAAGCGATTTGGCGTAAACAACAAGCCCGTTTAGCCGAATACTGATTAAACGATCTTAATACTTTCAGTTGACTAGACAAAACCTATAGTGCTGAATTCGGCATATTCAAGCGATGGTTCCGATATAGAATTCATGTAAATCGTACCAACAGAAAATATTTAAACATGCATTTGTGAAACACGTTTCCGAACGTAATACGACACCTTCATCATAGGGAGATGACCAGTGGAGACGAATACATCTAAACGTATTTTTTGCCTTATTCGGTGCCTACCAGATGTGTTTCGTAGTTGTTGGACCAAGCAGCAGGCGTTTAATACTAGGTAAACAGTACGTATATGTTCTTTGATATTATGTGGCTCTTTCTTGTACTTCTAGCCCTCATGTCAAGGCTTCGGGCTTCCTAGGTACTGACATCAACACGGCATTTTGAACATTTTCTCCCGTCTGTAATATACTCGTCTATTCTGTCTTGATGGACAAACCTTGTCAGCAACATTACTGATCAATTATTGATGAATTCACTAATACCGCGGAAATCACCTCAACCCAACTCGATCAAAGGCAAAGCTGTCGAAAAGAAAAGCATGCATTTATCATTTATTTTCGCAAAGCCGATAGGATGATGCAATAATTGCCAATTCGCGACATCGACAAAACAAAAATAACAAGATACTTCCCAGCCACATAACCGACTTTAAACACTTCCAAGCGAGCAGATGACAAAACACTTTCCAACTTCGAACCACTCGATCGAAAAGGAAGAAGACAAGTGGGTCACATGCATAGATTAGCCACATGCCTGCAGTTTCGCAAAGCCTGTCGGGGCAATATCGCAACCCCCAAAAAACACTAAAAACACTAACGCGACCGAAACCTAGACTCGTCCGACCACAGGTCGCCCGAGTAAAAACTAAAGGTCCGGCAATCGGTTCCAGTACCAACGCAACTGTCGTTGACACGTGTTTGCGTGTTGTCTTAGTATCTTTCTTAGTCTTCGTTTCACTCAGCTCATAGTCAATCGAGATATGGTCTGGAAACTCGGCAAACTTCAAAGCGCCTATAATGAGCTGTGATTTTATGTTGAACCGTACCTTACACCGTGCACATCCTTTGTTTTAGGTTTATTAACTCATTCCTGTCCGGGGGCTTCCCCAGAGGTGAATAAAATCGTCTGGCGTTAGCCGGAATAAAATACTAAAGACCAATTCGGACAAGAAAGAGTTAAAGAGATAGTTTATAACTCATTCCTGTCCGGGGGCTTCCCCAGAGGTGAATAAAATCGTCTGCCGTTAGCCGGAATAAAATACTAAAGACCAATTCGGACAAGAAAGAGTTAATATTTAAATAACACGGTTGAGTGATTGAACTGAAACGTTGCTATTGGACAATTCGTTCATTATACTAAAATACAATGCGTTCAGTGACCGTGCACCGTGCACAAAAATGCATAAAGGCGAACAAAAAGATAGACCAAAGACTTTAGCTGAGTTTCCAGACCATATCTCGATTGACTATGCTCAGCTCAGCTGTGTCAACCAGTGTATACTCAAATACTGTCATTGAATGTGTGATGACTACGATCAACAAAGCTTCTTTTACGTTATGGGAATGTTTTAATTCATGTATAGTAACCTTGAACCAAAGGTAAAACCTTGCACATTACATGAGCCAGCTATCCCGTAACTGACCTAACTCTTGTCACGAAATTCTCTTATTGGTCGGTGGTCAAAACAACAGTACGATTTTACTGTTTACATGGGTTACATGGGAAGCGTAATGGTTTGCCTTAATTTGTCTCATTCCGTCTATATAAAAAAGAAAGGGTTTACCAAGAGGTTTCTAAACTGATGAGGTAGAGTAAACGTCGAATGTAAAAGGTAGACTGCTGCATTGGCAGTGTTTTGATATAACAATAGCAATGCAACAACCTTTGTGAACTTCACGATTTTAGTAAAGAAATGCTGACGTTTTGAGTTGCTGATAGTGCTAGTGGTCAGTGATAAAACAGAAATTCGCTACGTCCCACTCAGCGGTCTCGCTACTTTCAGGCCGCGCTGATACTGGAATCGATAGCCGGACCTTTAGTTTTTCTTGAACGTCACGAGTTTCGGTTGCCGGACCTATAGCCACTTCGTTTCGATAAAGATCTAGCTAATCAAATCACATTGTTTATTACTTCCATGCTCATGGGTTACGGGTTTTATTGAGTTAATAAAGGTTGGTACAGGGCCCGAGCTATCATTTTGCCTTTCCTAGCTAGTTGATTAGCCAGAACGCCTTTCTTAGCTAGTTTATTAGCAAGAACGCCTTTCTTAGCTAGTTGATCAGCCAGAACGCCTTTCTTAGCTAGTTGATTAGCCAGAACGCCTTTCTTAGCTAGTTGATTAGCCAGAACGCCTTTCTTAGCTAGTTTATTAGCCAAAACGCCTTTCTTAGCTAGTTTATTAGCCAGAACGCCTTTCTTAGCTAGTTTATTAGCCAGAACGTCTTTCTTAGCTAGTTTATTAGCCAGAACGCCTTTCTTAGCTAGCTGATTAGCCAGAAAACGCCTTTCTTAGCTAGTTTATTAGCCAGAACGCCTTTCTTAACCCAGATTTTATTGTTGTCAATCATGCAGTAACTTTTTGGCCAACATGTCAAACTTTTTACAGTAAAGACCTACCTAACATGAATGCGTTTTCTGATTGGCTATAAATAACCAATCACATTGTCGATTATCAATTCGTTTCCATGCTCCTTACTGATAGGGTTAGGGGAAGGTGTTGGGCAACAGTAGGTTATCTAAACCAATCAGAAGCCTTCTTGGTATAGGTAGGTGATGACCCACTTTTTAAGCAGACCTCATGGCTGATCTATGGAAGGTGTGATATAATATTTAATATGAATTTTCCTGGTTAACAGTAACTTACGTCATGCTTAATGTAAGATAAAAATATGTTCCAAATAAGAGTAACAAAACTGACATAAAGAACACGATATTGAGGTGGAACAATGTAGAAATTAAGAGCTTGTGCTGCAGGCCAGAAAGTCAAATCCATCTATAATGGAAAAAAAAGTATTTGAATGTCACAAATTGTTTGGTGAGAAGCCCGTGATGCATTAACAATTCTATCTTGCAATAAGTACTGTATGCACATTTTGTATAGTAATGAAGGCCAAACTGTATGCATGGGCATTTAGAACGAGCCGTTGTAAACCATGAAGAAGACTATGAAACCTGACGACTTTGAACGCTGGACGATTTCATTCAGCGCAGGGAGAGGTCCAGGCCTTAAAGTGTTCAGTTCAAATGAGGTCGAATTACCGCTGTAGAGAAAAATTATCTAACCACCCCAATCGGGAATCGAACCAGGCACGTAGCTACGGGGGGGGGGGGGGGCGAGGGGGGGCGACCTCCCCTCCAAATTCTTTCTCCCCCCCCCCTCCCCACCACCAACCAGAGACTGCATGCCCAAAAAAATCCGCAGCGTGAGTGGATAAGTAATTGAAGTGTGAACGCTGTTGCGTACTTGCGTAACGTAAATAAGTGATGTTGTTATATCGAAAGCGTCTAATGGCGTTATGATTTCGTAACGTAAACCCAGTGAACTCGATGTAAGTTAAAACGTGATAACTGGAACGCTAACGCGTAAACCAAAAGGTGAGGCAAAAAGTTCCAGGCCCCTACGCGGTTTGCAGGTGCGAAGGCTCGAAAAAAGGTTTGAAAAAAATATTTATCAAATTATTTTGTCAGACTCAACGTGCATTTAATGGTTTCCCATTGTTGTGCAGTGCTGTTGTTGTTTTATTTACTATATAAGAGTGCAAACTTTCATATGTAAAATACATTTTTCGCCATGCAAAGCTTCAAACAACATAAGAGTGAGAAAGCTGTAGTGTACGTCACTTCCGGTAAGCCTCGTGCGAGGCACTAGCGAAGAGAGCAGGAGCGAGGAAGGAGCAGAGAGATTGTAAGCGAACTTGAGTGAATAAACGAGTAAGAACCAAGATACAACATTGGCGACGAGGATGGCGACGATGCCCATCGTAAACCCAATGCCTCCATTTGATCCTGACTCGGACATTGGAGCAAACATCGGCCCCAAATGGAAAATATGGATGGAAGACTTTGAGATGTACATTACCGCGAATGGCATTACAGATAAAGCCAAGAAGCGAGCGCTGCTTCTGTATCAGGCAGGCGCTCGAGTCCGCGAAATTTTTCGACAAATCCCCGATAATGGTGAGAACAACGACTATGACAAGGCGGTTGAGAAACTAAACGAATATTTCGAACCGCAAAAGCATCGATTGTACGAGGTGTACAAATTTCGCGAGGCACGGCAAGACGCCAGTGAAACTTTAGACAAATATTACGTGCGATTGCGGAGTTTATCTCCACGCTGTGAGTTTGCTGATCCAGATTTTGAAATAATGGCCCAACTTGTCTTATGTGGCCGCTCGAGCCGACTCCGAAAGCAAGCTCTACGGGATCCCAAGTTGACGTTGAAAGACCTACTAGTCCTGGGCTGCCAATTTGAACGAAGTTGTCAACAAGCTACAGAGATCGAGGAAAATACGAGAAACAATCAAACCGTTATGAACGAGGTTGTTCTGGATGCAGTTCGCAACACCTCCGCTGAAGAGACACGGCCGAAAGGGGTTTGCAAGAACTGTGGTGGCGAATGGCCACACAACACGGGAATATGTCCAGCGAAGGGCAAAGAATGCCGAAATTGCTCAAAAACAAACCATTTTGCGAGAGTATGTCGATCTGCGCCTGCGGTGGCGCGAGGCCAGCAGCAAAATCGTGGACGATGGCAAGGACGTCATGAAAAGAAACCTATTCGGCCCCTCAATGTCTCGGACAATGACAATGAATCAAGAGACTCAGACAATTATTGTTATGCAGTCAACAATCCAAAGGCAAAAAATCCTTACACAAAGGTGAAGATTAACAATCGAAATGTAAAGTTTACTGTTGACACTGGATCCAGCATAAACATAATCGATCAACAAACCTTTGAGCAGTTGGGGCAGTATACGTTGTCCAAAACAAACATCCAAGCTTACGCATTTAATTCAAAGGTCCCTGTTGAAATGAATGGGAAATTTACTACCATCATGGAATCACGACGCAAAATTACGGTGGCAACCATCTACGTCACAAAAGAAGACGGTGGTCGTCTTTTGAGTGGGTCAACTGCAGAAGAGCTAGGCTTAATCAGCTTGCACTTGAATGCGGTCCAAACAACCAAATCATCGCAAACATCACCGACGGGTACATCAATTAAAGATAGGGGAGTACAATGTGTAGTACAGAAGCATCCCAACGTTTTTCGTGGCCTCGGGAAACTACGACATCAAACAGTTGAACTGCTTGTTGACAAAGATGTAAAACCAGTTACTCAACGCCAACGTCGCATACCATTCCATCTGAGAGCTAAAGTCGATGCGGAGCTAAGCCGTTTACAAGATGAGGACATCATCGAACGCGTACCAGACACAGAAGCAACTGAATGGATATCACCAATCGTCATCGTGCCAAAGAAAGAGGATAAGATTCGTTTATGTATTGACATGCGAGCGGCCAACACAGCTATCAAACGCATTAGGCACCCCATACCAACTGCGCAGGACATTTCGCATGAATTAAATGGTGCCAAATTCTTCACAAAGTTAGACCTTACGCAGGCATATCACCAACTTGAGTTAGCCCCTTCCAGCCGGCAAATCACAACATTCATCACACATGCAGGACTGTATCGGTTTAAGCGTTTAAACTACGGCACAAATTCGGCCGCGGAGATCTTTCAACATGCGTTGCAACAAGTTTTGCATGACATCCCAGGAGTCCGCAATATTGCCGATGACATTTTAGTCTTTGGATCGTCTTACGAAACACATAACAAAGCTTTGGATGAGTGTCTACATCGCCTTGACACCCATGGTTTGACCCTCAACTTCGACAAATGTCAGTTTCTACAACCTCAGTTAGAGTTTTTTGGACTCAACTTTTCAAAGGACGGAGTTCGTCCAGACCCTAAGAAGGTCTCTGCCTTGGCTAAGGCTGCTATGCCCACCACAGCAAGTGAGGTCCGAAGCCTCCTTGGCATGGCTAATTAGAGCTCACAATTTATTCACAACTTTGCCACTATCACAGAACCACTACGTCAACTCACCCACAAAGGAACACCCTTTACATGGAACCAGGAACATGACAACGCGTATACCACCCTTCGAGAGGCTTTAATCAACCGTCCGGTGATGAGTTATTTCGACGTCAACAAAGCCACGGAAGTGACAGTGGATGCCAGTCCAGTGGGGCTGTCAGCGATCCTGGCTCAGCGCGATTCGAATTCATCCTCCCCAAATATAGTCGCTTATGCTAGTCGTGCTCTTACCCCTACCGAGCGACGGTATTCGCAAACCGAGAAGGAGGCGCTGGCCGTGGTGTGGGGTATTGAGCATTTTCATATATATCTATATGGGGCAACCTTTACCCTATATACCGACCACAAAGCCCTCGAAGTCATTTTCGGGAACCCGATTTCAAAACCACCAGCCAGAATAGAGCGTTGGTTCCTACGCCTCCAGCAATACAAATTTCGGGTTGCTTATAAACCAGGCAGCACAAATCCGGCAGATTATCTCTCTCGCCATCCCCCGGAGAGTAAGCAAACACACGTTAACATTGCGGATAAGTATGTGCATTTCATAACGCACACAGCGGTTCTCCCTGCACTTACAGTCGAGGAGGTGCGCAAAGCAACCAGCAAAGATACATTACTCAGCTCGGTATGTACAGCCATCCAGACAGGACAGTGGTCCAATCGTGAACTGAAACAGTTCAAGCCCATCAAAGATGAACTATCTATCGATTACACTAACAATGTGGTGCTTCGGGGCACCAGAATCGTACTACCATCATCGTTGGTACAACAGGTCATCCAGCTGGCCCATGAAGGTCATCAAGGGCAGGTCAGGACAAAGGCGTTGCTACGGGAACACGTCTGGTTTCCAGAAATGGACAAAAAAGTTCGAGCGGAACTAGAAACGTGCCTTGCCTGCCAAGCGACTGGGCAACCAAGCCAACCAGAACCCCTTCGGTCCACCCCACTACCCAATAAAGCATGGGACAAACTCAAAATTGATTTCTATGGACCGCTACCGACCGGACAGTATATTTTGGTGATCCTCGATTGTTATTCTCGATTCCCGGAAGTAGAAGTGTTGTCTTCGATCTCTGCCAAGACTGTAATCCCAAAACTTGATGCAGTCTTCGCCCGGCATGGGGTCCCTGCGCAGGTTACCTCAGACAATGGGCCACCGTTCCAAGGACACGAGTTCAACAGATACATGATCAAAATGGGAATCCAGCATACTACCTCCACACCTCTTTGGCCGCAGGGGAATGCGGAGGTCGAGGCATTCATGAAACCGCTGGGCAAGGCCATTCGAACCGCGAACCTCGAAGGCAGGCCCTGGAAACAAGAGCTCTCCAAGTTCTTGTTGGCGTATCGATCCACACCTCATTCAACAACAAAGGTACCACCGGCCCAGTTGCTATATAACCGAGAAATTCGCGGAAAATTGCCTACACTTCCCCATAACAGCAAGGTTCTTAATCGACACAGCGAAGCCAGGCACAACGACCAAGAACAAAAGAAAAGGGGAAACAGATATGCAGATGCTCGACGACATGCGAAAACAAGTGAACTACGGGTTGGAGATAGTGTTCTGGTGTGGCAAAAGAAAAAGAACAAATTTTCAACTAATTTCAGTCCTACGCCATATACTATTATTGCCATCAAAGGGTCAAAAGTAGTCGCGAGAAACCAACAACAACATGTCATCACGCGAAATGTCTCGTTTTTCAAGAAGATAGCGGGGCAAGCAGTTGGTAAAGACGAGGGTGAGGAGGACGTTGTTAGCAGGAGACGAGAGGAAGACGGAGAGCAAGTACAGGAACAAGGCCAACAAGAACAGCAAGAGCCGAGAAGATCTACGCGAAATACACGTCAGACAAACTTTTATGGACACCCAATGAACTCGGGTGAGACTCTAAAATAAACACTCAAACAATAATCTCATAGAGAAATTGTTGACACTTGCGTGCCCAGTTTCGAAACAGTTGACATTCGTTTTGTTATGTTAGAAAAAGGGGGTGATGTAGTGCTACGTCACTTCCGGTAAGCCTCGTGCGAGGCACTAGCGAAGAGAGCAGGAGCGAGGAAGGAGCAGAGAGATTGTAAGCGAACTTGAGTGAATAAACGAGTAAGAACCAAGATACAACAAAAGCTATTCTTGTACGAGTCTAAAGACGTACTGATACTTGATATTTCATAATATACATCTAATGTCATTTTCTTATTCTGCTCCTTTAATTTTTTGTTTGAATCTATTAAACGGCCTCTGGCAACTAGATTGTTTATTTTTCACGTTTACTCATGTTGTTTTCGGTACGAATGTGGAATGCTTTTTAAACAAAATGACACATGAAACTGGTACTAATGGCATATTCTACACTACGTTTGTGTTGATGTTTTGTCATCCTCTTCAGAGTAACGAAACTCTAATACATGGTTTGTATTATAACGAAAAGTTTGATTTAATTTCTTGACTGACAAACTTCGTGCACGTTTTGTAAAGACAATAATGACTTTTACTATAGCAACAAATAAACAATTACTGCATGATTGGTTCGACAGCATAGCACAACCAATCAAAATTGAAAATACACGTTTAGCAAAGCGTGATAAAATGATGCAATAAATATTAATTTTTCAAACCTTTTCGAGCCTTCGTGGTTCACTCAAGACCGCCGCTGGCTGTGTCAAAAAACATTTTGTACCTGCAAATCGCACAGGGGCCTAGAAATTTTCCTCATTTTTTGCCCCACGAATGACTGGACGTAATTAGCGTTCCAGAGAGAGTTCCAGTGCAAATCCATGTGACAGACTGGGGAGGGGGGGAGCTTGCATCAGATGTCCTGACGGCTCAACTTTAGTACCTTTCCACTTGCCCCCCCCCCCCCCAAAAAAAAAAAAAGAAAAATAAAACTTGCCCTCCCAGATTTCTTAGTCTAGCTACGTGCCTGAATCGAACCCAAGGTCTGGCTTAACGTACCAGCCATCTAACTACTGACTGTAAGCTGTTTAAACTGAGAAAATCAATCGGAAAGTTTATGTAAATCAGAATGAATTTGTGTCCGATTCACAACCCCTACACATTACACCCGTTTTCAAAATTACGCGACTCCGGAAGTTGACATGCATGTGGCGTGATGTGAGCCAGAATAGAACAGGGACGTAGCTAGGGGGGGCGGCTCCCCTCCTTTTGATATAAAACAACAGACATGTAACTACAAAACTGATGCAATATGAATTGTGTCAGGAAATAAACTGTAAACAGTGTATTCAATCGACTGAGTGTATGCATTTTGAGTATCTATGTGACGTTTGCGTATTTTGAGTATTTTATATGACGTTTTTTAACCTTTAGAGTCTTTAAAATCTTCCTCCAGAAGCCAGGAAATGGCATTTCAGCGACTCTCGATTTCAACATTTCCCAGGGGAGCATGTCCCCGGACCCCCCTTTCAAAATCCTGGCTACGTCCCTGGAATAAAATGAAATGAGGGCGTTAATGCTAACCGAATGGCGAATTATTTAACCATATAAAAATGCAATCCATGGATTGGGAATGTTGAATACGATGACAAAGTAAGTTATACATTTTGAATTGCCACAAAAGTTAAACTGCAACATTTCCGCCTGGTCGCGTAATTTTGAAAACGGGTGTAATTTCTTTTGAATTCACTTCATCAATTATTATTGATTGCATTTAAGAGCTTTCATTGTTACTGTATGGATCGTTTTCATCTGACGTCACGGCGGCCATATTGGTGTACCAAAACAATGAAATGGCGGCCATATTGGTGTACCATCTTTATCCTGTGGGAATTTAACTCTATTCTTATTCAAATATTTCGTATTGTTTTACCACCCCAATGAGGTCACCGAACACGTGAGTGAAAACGATCTATAGGTATAATTATTACGTGTACTGTATATACGCAGTATGGGGATAATGGTATTTTGCTAGAACCTAAAATACCACGAGTGAAAAAAGTGTTGGGCCACAGAAAATTGATTTTGAGACCCCAGTTGCCAGAACACTGAAAAGGTAATAGAGCAAAAACACAGAAAAACGTGGTTTCAGGTGCAAGAATGTAATTTACTGTAGATTCAGTGATTCGCAATCAAAACTCCTACGGAAGATTTTAGAATCGTTAAAAACCCAAAAATCGCGTAAAAATGCCATTGGAAGGTAAAAAAGCTAAAACACGAAAAAAGTATATAAATTCGTGCCACATGTTTAAACTCGAAAGATTCCCAGTAATGGGTAGAACAATGTCTCTGCAAACCTCAAATCCTGTGTATGCCTACAGTACTCATTTGTATCTCTTTATTCACACAATACATCGTTTTATGATATCTAACATCACGACAGCCATATTGGTGCACCGAAACAATGAAATGGCGGCCATATTGGTGACCATCTTTAACCTATTGTACGGGAATTTAACTCTCTTCTTATTCAAACATTTTGTATTGTTTCACCACCCCAACGAGGCCACCCAATCGCGTGAGTGAAAACGATCCATGCAGTAGTTGTACCTTATAAATGGGCCAGAACTTCATCTTGACTTCATTCCAAGATTCCTCAAAGTGATGACCCTCTAATTTTGCCATGCCTACAATGTACACATCATATATAATTTTATATTAGAATAAAAATAGGATATTAAAAATATCTGTAATTTTTCAAGAGGGGGTATAGGTGAGCACCAAAAGCAAAATGTCTCTCTCTCAGGGAGACATCCCTCCAGATTTTAGGTCTTCCAGACAGTGTAACTGTATTTTCTATAAAAAAGCCATTTTATAACAAAAAATGCTTTCAACATACCGGTAATTCTAAGGTCTGTTTCCACATGTGATTTTTAAAGCAATAAATATCACCAACGTCTGGTTTAGATGAAGTTGGCAATATTTATCGCATAAAAAATTGCATGTGTAAACAAGCCTTAAAAGCTTAAATAAAAAAATCTTTTCTGTCAAATATTTTCCTAAAGGGGGTTGCATCCCAGAAACACGCCCCATTCCCTACTCTCCAATTTTAAATAGCATTTTCATTTGCCAAAACACTTGGTAACCGTAATATTACAGAGTAATAGAATGGTATTTCAAGCATTTCAAGGAGCGGGATATTCAACAAGAGGAAGTTTTTACAAATTTAGTAAGTACTTGAAGTATGAATCGTAGTCAATTCTTAATTGTGATGTACTAGATGTTCTTGGAATGATGATAAAAGTTTTTGAAAGCAAATTAATCGGGTTGTTGCATGGACGATTTCATATTCAGACGAAGCAATTTAATTTATATATGGCCAACATGTCTGACCCAGCTTCGTAAACTGAGAAGTCTGTGCATTGCCGAACAGAAATGGATGACCTTCTTCTAAGAAAACAAAGTTAGCTTTACAGTACTGTATGTTCAAGCAACAATGTCCAAAACCTATGGTAGTCCACAAGCAAAAGATGCTATTAAATAGCATATTGTCGATGTAGATGACAAATAGTCAAATGGTAGTGAGACAGTGACAGGTTATGTTGAGAGCGTGAACTGCCAAGTCTATACAGTATTAATGGACTAAAATTGTATGCTGCAGTTGTCAATGTCATGCAAAATCTGTGTTATGAATGTGCAAACATTTATTGTACCTTTTACTGCATGTATCCCTATGTCTTGAAGAACAATTAAATGTATTGCTGCTCTTATAATTTTGATGACAGAATATTATGTTGGACACTTTTTTTTTCATTCACTAAAACTCACGCAGATATGAGAATTGTTAGTGCTTAGCCTTCTGTGCCTTGCTGGCTTTACTCTGAGAGTCTGAGTTGAGTGAGTTCTTTATTAAAGTTATTAAAACACAGCATGGCCTGTGAGCAAAGACAATTTTGTTAAAAATCTTGTTCAGCTCTAGATCTGAATACAAGGTTGTTCCATCAATTTTGTCAAGAATCTTGTTCAGCTATGAATACAAGGTTGTTACAAGTACACAGTCGCATCATTGTTTTACCATAGTTTTGCTATAGAGTAATTCCATGTCATTTCAACACAGAAAAAACTAAAATTATACCATAAATGATATTGGGCATTTCACTCGATTACATAGCATGTTCTAAGGATTTAGGGTAAAGGAAAATTCGAGTGTAGAATATATACATTTTAAGACCAAACCGGGAGCAGTTGCGAAAAATGCAACTACACAGGCCCTCCGGCAGGAATTGAACCCATTGAAATTTTGCATGAAGCGTATATACCATAAGAATGATAAACATTCAAAATTTCAGCTTTCTATCCTAAATCGTTTTTAAGATATCGTAATTTGAAATATGGCTAAAAAAACACAAAATGGGTGTGGTCAGCATTAAATTTGGCCATCATCGCATTTACATTTTAGTCAATATTTGTAAGGCCATAAACGGTATAGTCCTATCAATTTGCACAGATACATGTACATATTTTTACTTGCAGATTTCAAAAATAACACTTTCATGGCTGCGACTAAAGTCTGGGATGTGATAATTGCGTGCCAAAAAGCAGAGGAACGTTATTCTGTTAAACAGAAATATCTACTGTCATTGTTGCCGAGTTTTTTTAGGAAGCAGTCAAGATACATGGCTGAAACTTTTGCCACATCTGCTTCATATATCACTTTAGTTTGAGCTTAAATTTGGAGATGGTAAGTTGTCTGCTTAAAATGTTAGAGGCTTTTGAAACTTAACATTTTTCAAGCAAGCCTTTTTGCATATATTGGGTGAAACCTTGTCAAAAATGTTAATGTAAGTTATTTTTTTGCACTTATTGCACTACTGTATATTTGTGGTTTATAAACAACTTGTTGTCCGTTTTTCTTTTGATCAACGGGCCTTCGTAATGCCTTTTTATATAAAATGCCATGTATTTCAAAATTGTTTTGGCTTTATTTTCGCGAGTCAAACGATGACCTCACTCGCCGTTGCTTCGATAATTTTCGAAGCAGAACGTAAACACTGCTCAAGACCAAATGCGGATACAACTGTAATCTTGTAATCTTATTAAAGGATACAACTGTATAGTTAATTCCTGCAAAACTTCATAGCAAATGTTCATTTGAATACACACTAAATGCCAACTATGGAAATTTAATATGGATGTTTAACTGGAAGTATTTAGTTTTGTGATTATTCGAAATCTATAATTTGGAAGACGTGCATATCAGCGACGGCGCAACGCCATTAACGACAAACTGCGAGTATTCTTTAACATAATTATGGATGTATTTTGAAATGCTGTGCCTTTAATTATTGTTTCTATGTATCATATCATCATATAACTTGTCTTTGATTGCTCTGTCATTTCCATCAATTGAAGTCAAACTTAGATTGTTCATAGCGCGATAACATTGCATATTAATATACAGTAGAATTTGAGTTTTACGACACCCCTTTTAACGACCACCTACTGTTTACGACCACTTTTTCTGGCACGGACGATTTGTAATAGAAATGTACCTCCGATGTGCGACCACCTGCCTAACGCGACCAGCGACCACTTTTTAGTGTCCCAAACAAGATATTAACCTGCTGTGAGCGCATCTCAACATAAAACTGCCGAAATACGTTAAAGAAATACCCGTTTTTTCGTAGTAAACAAACGCGAATGCGACCGCATGTGAAAACAACACGGCAATTGTGCAACACTTCGGGTTTCATACCGCATTTTAGACTTGTTTTGCTTCTCTTTTGAGCATTATTTGATGAAAATCTGTGTGAATTTTTGTTGTCAGAGTTAAATACTTTTTAGTTGATGTTTGAGAGTTAATACAATGACTGAACACTTCGAAACCATGAGTAATACTTGTTAACTTTAGACAAGTTGATCTTGACGATCGTTGACGTTATTTTACAACGGTTTTACAACGGCTTTTTAACTTGGAAAGGAAAGTGACAAAACTCAGTGTTCACATCTAAAAAATACTAGTGGAAGATCGTAAATCAAGGCAAGAGCTTTTAACAAGACCAAACCAGTGTAAAAATTGAATCAAACGTAATAAAAACACAGCGCAAAAACTGAAGTGAACGATAGTACGACACGATTTTGATATGGAGAACATCGCTCTATAAAGTCCATGATATTTCAGTGTATTAAACGCACAAATGTCAAATTCTTTTTCTCTTAATAACCATATTAACATTAATAAATCAAGACTGCACTTCTTTGAAATGTTCTTGCTTTTCCATTTCCCTTGTAAATCTTTATAAATCACCATTTTCCTAACCTTGAAACAATGTTTATATAAAGAAGCGCTGCGTCGCTGCCAAAATGGCTGCTATGACGTCACATCACTACTTGCCATGTACGACTTCCTGTCATTTACGACCACTTATACCTGGCAACAGGGGTGGTCGTAAAACTCAAGTTCTACTGTACTTCAATAACAGCCATCGGCATCGGGCACTGAAATGTATTGAAATGCTGTCTAACGAAACTTGTATAAGCCTTCGTTGTTTTAATTTATTTCGTAAAGTTGATTACTTTGATTACTTCTTTCATATAAATGTCCCGTAGTTTCCTGATCCTATAGGTTATACTGACTCGCAATGCTCACGAGTAGCGAGTATTTGTCAATGTTTGTTTTCACTAGAAGTGCGAGTACTTGCGTGTAACGAGCCGAAGCGAGTACTCGCTATGACGCACAAGTACACGCAAGCACTCGCTACTCGCGAGTCGATGTTAACTTACTCGCGAGCGGTACTGTAACAGACCCAACAAACCCAACAAACTCAACAGACCCAACAAATCCAACAAACCCAACAAACCCAACAAACCCAACAGACCCAACAGACCCAACAGACCCAACAGACCCAACAGACCCAACAGACCCAACAGACCCAACAGACCCAACAAACCCAACAGACCCAACAGATCCAAGACACCCAACAAACCCAACAGACCCAAAAAGACAAAACCAAACCAACAAACCCAACAGACCTAACAAACCCAAAAAACCCAACACACCTAACAGATCCAACAAACCCAACAGACTCAACAAACCCAACATACCCAACAAACCTAACAGATCCAACAAACCCAACAGACTCAACAAACCCAACAGACCCAACAAACCCAACAAACCCAACAGACCTAACAGATCCAACAAACCCAATAGGCCCAACAGACTCAACAGACTCAACAAACCCAACAGACCCACAGACAACAAATCTGTTCAAACAACTGATTCTGTTGAGAAAAACATGATTTGTCAGTAAATTGGTGAGAAATTGGTTGATAAATTGATCATAAAATAGAATTGGTCGATAATGTGTGGAAGCAATAGGGGTACAAACCCACCCACACCCCCCTCTCAAAATTGTCACATTTGTAGCTGCTCTTGGCGGCTGCGAGGGAGACTTCTGTATTTGCTGCTTGGCTAAATTTAATAAAATCATGTAATAATTTTGAAGCAAAATACATTGACCGTTTACCTTTGTTTAAACTTGTTATTTTCTGAGGGCTCTACGTTTTGGGGGGTCATTTTACATTGCGAAATAAAGTATATACTGTATAGTGCAATAAATATAATACTTTGTTTCTTACCGCCAATAAAAGCAGTTGCACAAATCGGCGACATGATGATTTCGTCAGCGAGAACTTTCCTAAATACCATAGAATGGATTTTACCGATTATAACTCTGTCAAGTGCCACGTACCAAAAGTGTATGGCAGGACTCATCACAGCTCCCACTGTGGCCATGCGGAACGTCCGTGAAAAATCGTAAGGTTTGATCTTCTGGCATTTTTTCTTTTGCTTATATCGCTGTAGCTGTTGCTCAATGTAGTCCCCAAGACCAAACAACCCAGAGAATGTAACTGAGTTTGTCAGGAACAGATAACGGGAAAAGAAATTCTTAAATACCATTCATATACCAGCATGTTTTGAGATATCGTACTTGAAAATCTTCTTCGTTGAGCCCACAGTCAGTCTCTCAATATTAGGCAAGTACTTCATGCGTCATTTCCAGTGCGATTAGTATAGGTAAGGGAGCAGATGCTGATAAGATCAAATAAATTGTTTGCAAACATAATAAGTAAAAAATAAAATGTTTGCATAGCAATGAAGAAAGCCCCATGATTTAATATTTGTTACCAACTTATCTCCGGGGGGGGGGGGGGGGAGAGGGGGGCGGTCCTCCAATGGTCTCTGAAGACCGTTCTCGTGAAAAATTTAAACCCGTTGAGAAACTTGTAGGGGGGAGAGGTTACATTGTTTTAAGGCCAAGTGAGTAGACTAGTAATGTGTTATACATATAGCAGGCATGCATATGCTATAAATTACAACACTAAGGTCTATACAAAATGCCTCCAACTTGTTTTTACATTTACGACTTATTTATAAATAAATCTAAAGATATTATGACGTGTATCATTCTATGTTCTGGTTTGATTTCAACAAAATTATGTAATTCATGGCTTTCAGATTACTCTTAAATATTTGCCTCAAAATGCAGGAAGTAGTGTTTCCGAGACCCTAGAAATCGAAAATTTTCCGGGGAACATGCCCCCGGACCCCCCTAGGAGATCAAGGTTCTTGCCCCCCCCCCCCCAACACCAATATGGCCGCCATTTCATTGTTTTGGTACACCAATATGGCCGCCGTGACGTCAGATGAAAACGATCTATAGACTTTTTCACCAATAGCGGCGCCATCTTGAATTCGCAATGCATCATGGACTCACGGTCTATCTAGGGTTAGCAACTCACTAGCAAGCTCCATTAAAAGGGCGATTGCGTAGTGTTAAAACACAATGCGGTAATTTTTTCTTTATAAATACTTTCGTGGCAACAATATCTAAATATAATAATTGTCATATTGGAGCTTGCTACCCTGGATAGACCATGATGCATTGCGAATCCAAGATGACGCCGCTATTGGTGAAAAGGTCTATTGTCTTCGCTTCGATTACAAAACACACAAAGAAAGTTTTGATGCTCACGAAAGTAAACCGGATTACAGTTTTCAATAACTGTTACAGTTGACTTCATATTACTTTACCCCCGTGTGTAGCCGTGTGTTGCGAAGTTCGTTGGGAAGTCGGAGATACGTAGCCAAGATTCTGAATACACCAAATCAAATTGGCACATGCAAATTAGTTTCCTATTCAATTTGGGCCCCTGTGCAAATTACATCGTGTCTATTAAAGCATAACGGGGAAGATAACATAGGCTGGGACTGTGTTTTCAGTTTCATGTTTTGAGTTCATTATTTTTAGACACTACGTTTAGGATTATTGTCAAGGATAATTGATAAGCAAATTTTATCCTTATAGAATACCTAAACATTAAAAAGTTTCTGAAATCAGAAATGTTGTTTACTACGTTTTATCCCGACTCAGATTGTATCCGCAGTCGAAACTCCGATTTCGTCTATATAGGGTTGTTGCAATATATTCGTCAAATTCATTTGACTGACAACTCCCTGTTTTAAATTCTGTTTTGAATTTGAATGGCGTTTGGCAAATAATCCTGTTTCTTATTGGTTGTTTAAACCAGAAACCAATCAAATTCAAAACAGGAAGTTAGCAATAATTTTCTTGAAATGAATTGGTCAACTTGAGGAATATATTGCAACAATATTTTAGGAATGCTTCTACTACTGCCACGACAATCATCCATTGTCAACAGTCATCATCCATTGTCAACAGTCGTCGTCCATTGTCAACAGTCATCGTCCATTGTCAACAGTCATCGTCCATTGTCAACAGTCATCGTCCATTCTCAACAGTCATCGTCCATTGTCAACAGTCATCATCCATTGTCAACAGTCATCGTCCATTGTCAACAGTCATCGTCCATTGTCAACAGTCATCGTCCATTGTCAACAGTCATCGTCCATTGTCAACAGTCATCGTCCATTGTCAACAGTCGTCGTCCATTGTCAACAGTCATCGTCCATTGTCAACAGTCATCGTCCATTGTCAACAGTCATCATCCATTGTCAGCAGTCATCATCCATTGTCAACAGTCATCGTCCATTGTCAACAGTCATCGTCCATTGTCAACAGTCATCGTCCATTGTCAACAGTCATCGTCCATTGTCAACAGTCATCGTCCATTGTCAACAGTCATCATCCATTGTCAGCAGTCATCATCCATTGTCAACAGTCATCGTCCATTGTCAACAGTCATCATCCATTGTCAACAGTCATCGTCCATTGTCAACAGTCATCGTCCATTGTCAACAGTCATCGTCCATTGTCAACAGTCATCGTCCATTGTCAACAGTCATCGTCCATTATCAACAGTCATCGTCCATTGTCAACAGTCATCATCCATGTAACGTTCCGAAGTTCCGAGTGCATGATGAACTTTGCAACACACGGGGGTGAAGTAATATGAAATCAACTGTAAACGCAGCAGGTGTCGAAGCCAATCAAAATGGAGAACTGAATGTGAATGAATAACATTACGACAGATGCAGATTGACAGCTTGTTGGACATTCTAGTCAATGCAGTTTCTATATACCATATAGCTAGCCTAATTGTGTTGAACGCTCAACTATACGTTTTAATACGGAACATATAGATCAATACAAACCACTGATACATTACATGACATGACATGACATGACATGACATGGCATGACATGACATGACATGACATGACATGACATGACATGACATGACATGACATGACATGACATGACATGACATGACATGACATGACATGACATGACATGACATGACATGACATGACATGACATTAATCTCATGTTGTTAAGCAACTTGATCATGCCCATGCTGAATATCAACATTGCGATCACTCTCAGATCACTTTCTCTTCAGGTAACATCTAAACTGGTAAAGACCAAACAATATGAGCTGTGCCAAAACTGGAAGTACGAAAATTGTGCCAAGTAACGCGCCAGATACAGTTCCAGGATTACCGTTATCGAAATCCAAAACTTTATAAATATAAGGATCACCATGGCCGTTCGTTCCTCCGGCAGCCCAGTATACTACAGTAAATACACCATAGACAATTGCAAAAGCCATGACGTACACGAAATGCAAAAGATGAACTGGTATGGAGCCCAAGAAAAGTTCTATAAGCATCACAACAACATTAAGTGCGTGCACAGCAATGTCCATGAAATCCGTTGGCGGAGTGAAAATGAGGATCCAGTAATTTAGTGAGACGACTATGGCGGCATTGGATGAGACGATCCACAACAACCAAACCAATTTTTGGTACCAGGTTTGTTTCTCGCAACGCGTGCGGTCGTTACCATTTTCTCGACCTGCATTGAGCGCATTCTCTACGTCTTCTGCGGCGGTGCTATCAGCCCGCGTTGCTTGCAACGAAATATCTTTCTCTCGTTGTGATTTATTTGATAGTTGAAGCACGTGGATTACACTTACTAAACTCAGGCCTAGGGTCGTAATGGTGAGCAAGAAGTAGGCCCAGTTGGTGAGGTAAATAAACCATTTTGCAGATCCTTGTCGTACACCACTAATGATAATGATCGTTACACAAAACACAGCCGTGATCAATCGTACCAGCATTAAAACCCATGATAGAAGGATCTAAAATAAATTTGATAAGAGGACAAATTTCAGCTGATTGCAAAATCCAACTTCGACCTTGGCCGAGGCTAGGCGTCTGAGGAGTGAGGATCAATTGAAAAAACATTGTTTCCGTGCACATAAAAAACTCCCAATGTTCAAACCCATTTTGCACAAATAAGGTGTCTAGCTTTATGCACTAGCCTAAAAGCCTTTTCTCATTGTAAGTCGTCTCTGTTCTGTTCTGTTCTGTTCTGTTCTGTTCTGTTCTGTTCTGTTCTGTTCTGTTCTGTTCTGTTCTGTTCTGTTCTGTTCTGTTCTGTTCTGTTCTGTTCTGTTCTGTTCTGTTCTGTTCTGTTCTGTTCTGTTCTGTTCTGTTCTGTTCTGTTCTGTTCTGTTCTGTTCTGTTCTGTTCTGTTCTGTTCTGTTCTGTTCTGTTCTGTTCTGTTCTGTTCTGTTCTGTTCTGTTCTGTTCTGTTCTGTTCTGTTCTGTTCTGTTCTGTTCTGTTCTGTTCTGTTCTGTTCTGTTCTGTTCTGTTCTGTTCTGTTCTGTTCTGTTCTGTTCTGTTCTGTTCTGTTCTGTTCTGTTCTGTTCTGTTCTGATCAAGATGTAGTCTGGAAACTATCAGTTATGTTGAGACGGTCCTCACCGTGCACAAGAGTGATTAAACCATAAACGCTGCTATTGGATGATTGCTTCATTATACCAAAAATACATTGTTCTCACCGTGCACAAGTTTGGATAAACGTGAACAAATAGTTAGAACAACGGCTTTTGCTGAGTTTCCAGACCATCTCTCGATTGACTATGCATTTATTTTATATGCCCACTCCTCTGTAAAGCTTTTACGAAGTGTAATAGGGAGACGAAGGCGCGCCAGCAAGGGAGAAGGCGCGAGGCCGAATTGAATATAACATTTGCCCGCGCGCTTTTACCTGGCTTCGCCCAGATCAGTGGCTTCGCCTCCGCGGGTACACAAAGCCCCTACGGAGGAGAGAAATGCATATGCAAATGCATATATCATACAAGGCCCGACCATTTAATTACGAAGAAGTGGGTTCGCCTATATTGAAATAATGAATACCCACTGCAAGCTTCAAAATACAGCTAGTGTAAATCTTTACATTAACAAGGCTCTATTAATAGTTTCTGGTGGTTTTTATAGTTGAGTATATTTTTCCGTCTGCGCTTTCTGTGATCTCGTTCTTTGGTTACATTCTTTTGTTTCGTTTATGGACTCGTGTTGCTAAAACTTAATATCTTCTTTATAAGACTTATAAACCTTTATTACACTGAACGATTCCAAAGAAATTTGGAGAGCATCGGTATATAATCTACACAACATGTGATAGAATATATTTATATATAGAGGAAATATGAATTATTATAGGAAATATTATACGAATAGGAAAATGCATAATAAACTTGGGTGTTCCCAACGGGCGCGCGGCTGATATTGCTTGGTGACAAGCTGTTGGATGGATTTTATGCAACAATAACAAGCTTGTTGCAGATTGTTTCAGTATGTTCGGAATGCCTCACCCTGCATGCATTATCAAATATATTCATGATCATTCCATTAGATAACCGAGAAACGTCCTCTTCTTGAATTGAAATTGAAGTACAAATCTGTGCATGTGTTATAAACAACGTTATATCAAGGAATGCCTCAAACTGTACTCGGTTTCGGCAACAACTGTCTGCTAATCTGTTTTAAGTATATATAAGATTATAGTTCCCTGAATAAAATAAAACACTATAACAGAACATTAACTCAGTAGTCTATACGGTAGTCTATCTATATATAACACGTGGTCACGATATACAGTCACGAATCTATCGTTTGTAGAATTGTAGTTCAATTGGAACCGAGTACATGCAGGAATTCCATATACTAGTATTCTCATATTCATTGAAGAATTCGCGTCGTGCCGAATATTTACTGAATAATACGTCTCTGTCGTTGGGAAACTGACAGGGCTGAAATAATACTAGGATCTACTAGGAATGCACTGAATTACACAACTGAATATATACATCACATTCAGGGCAGAATATATTATAAACATATTTATGCGCATGTTGTCTTATCAATTTACTCACCCAGGATTCATTGACTGATTCTGTTTCCTTTTCGAGGGTAATGGATAACTTCTTCAGAACGAATTCCCTTTTTAAAACGCGACACATTACGTCGAAATATGTATTATCTATAAACAAACTCCGTGTACTGTTCAGTAAGCAAGTTGCTAAGCTGTGAAGATAAAACTGCCTTAATTATTTATTTTGTCGGCTGGATATACCAAAATACAATGCGGTATTAATTACCTAATCGGCTAATAAAATATTCAAGTCTCCCAAAAAGTATATAACATTGTCTGCGAACTTGCGACATCGACATAATGGCGGGATATATACAAAAGGTGGGAAATAAAGTGGCACCACGATATCAGTATATAGCCGAACAAAAATTAATAATATTTTGTTTCAGTTGTAATTAACACTTTCGTTGTGAAATAATCTAGTATTTAATCTGCGACAAACGATTTGACTCGGGGAAAACCCACTCCATCATTGAGATACACTACAGTATTGTATGTGATCCTTATACATGTCCGGCGCGGTATAGATATATGAAAACTAGCTGTCAACTTTAAGCTTATTCGCACACCTAATTGTTCAGGTTTATCAACAATCTTTATGCTCGAAAAAATGGAAGAAACGCGGTCAGGATGATTCATAATAAAAGCAAATAAAACGTTCACTGACCAGAATAATTTATTGAAACGAGCTTTCGGCTACCAGACTGTAGCCTTCAACGGGTATGAGATTAATGGAAACAATTTAACATATATATTTACAATCGGAAGCTATAATTAGTTATGACGTGTGTGTGGTATGTGTTTGCGAAGAGCGTGTGTATATTAATTAGACGGCGTTTATTTCTTCGCGAGAAGAATGGCGTATTGCCCAGGAATCGGTTTAGAGTTATTGTCCGCTTCATTTGTCAAGGCGGTATGCCAAGACTCTAAAGTTTTTCGGTTTCGAAAATTGCCCTTGTCGATAACTTTTCCATTTTCAAAATCAATCTTGTGGTCGTTTGTCCATGCGTGGTTGGCAATGTTTGAACCTTTCGTGTAGTTTTTCACGTTCCTGATATGCTCTTTCTTCCTTGTTGTAAAACTTCTCCCTGTTTCTCCGATGTAACTCCAATTGCACTCTTTGCATGGTATCCTGTAGACGACGTTCGGTTGTTCGTTAATCGGATGTCTGTATTTTGGTGATCGAAATTCGTTTTCTAGTGTCGTCAAGGGCTTGTTGTAGACGTTGATGTCGTGCTTTCTTAGCGTTCTTGATAGCGCTTCTGTGAGGCCTCTGATGTAGGGAAGTACTGCGTATCCATTAGTTGTTGGAGGTGGGTCAACACGTCGGAAGAACATACCAACTAGATCTTCTGGGTCAGGTGTGGTTTCCTTGGTCTGCTTTTTTACCACTTCGTTGATGACTTTGTTGGGATAGCCATTTGCCTTCAATGCTGTAATCACCTGATTCAATTCGCGGGTTTTTCCTTCTTCGTGGTTTGGAATTCTTTTCGCTCGGTCTATCAAAGTTCTTGCTGCGCTAATTTTGTGCCTTTTGTCGTGGTGAGATTCGTAATCCAAGTATCGATTCGTGTGCGTTGGTTTTCGGTAAACATCGATGGCTAGTGCATTGCCTTTTCTTGAAACTAAGGTGTCGAGAAAAGCAATACGCCCGTTGTCTTCTTCTTCGATGGTAAATGTTATGTCTGGGTCGATAGAATTCAAGGTGTTGTGGAAGGTTGCAACGGAATTTCTTTTTGTTATACAGAAACTGTCATCAACGTAGCGTTTCCATTTCTTAGGTGGTACTGGCGTACTTTCAATGGCCTCTTCTTCGATTACTTCCATGCAAATGTTGGCTACAATAGCACTTACGGGACTTCCCATAGCACAACCATGAATCTGCTTGTAGACGGTGTCTTTGAACATAAAATAATTGTTGGATAAAATAAAACTCAAAAGACAAATGATATCGTCAATGTTAAGATTTGTTCTGTTTGGTAGTGTTTCGTCATCTTCTAGTTTTTGGCGAATGTATGAACATGCTTTGTCGACAGGTATGGCGGTGAAAAAAAGAAGACACCGTCTACAAGCAGCTGATTCATGGTTGTGCTATGGGAAGTCCCGTAAGTGCTATTGTAGCCAACATTTGCATGGAAGTAATCGAAGAAGAGGCCATTGAAAGTACGCCAGTACCACCTAAGAAATGGAAACGCTACGTTGATGACAGTTTCTGTATAACAAAAAGAAATTCCGTTGCAACCTTCCACAACACCTTGAATTCTATCGACCCAGACATAACATTTACCATCGAAGAAGAAGACAACGGGCGTATTGCTTTTCTCGACACCTTAGTTTCAAGAAAAGGCAATGCACTATAGCCATCGATGTTTACCGAAAACCAACGCACACGAATCGATACTTGGATTACGAATCTCACCACGACAAAAGGCACAAAATTAGCGCAGCAAGAACTTTGATAGACCGAGCGAAAAGAATTCCAAACCACGAAGAAGGAAAAGCCCGCGAATTGAATCAGGTGATTACAGCATTGAAGGCAAATGGCTATCCCAACAAAGTCATCAACGAAGTGGTAAAAAAGCAGACCAAGGAAACCACACCTGACCCAGAAGATCTAGTTGGTATGTTCTTCCGACGTGTTGACCCACCTCCAACAACTAACGGATACGCAGTACTTCCCTACATCAGAGGCCTCACAGAAGCGCTATCAAGAACGCTAAGAAAGCACGACATCAACGTCTACAACAAGCCCTTGACGACACTAGAAAACGAATTTCGATCACCAAAATACAGACATCCGATTAACGAACAACCGAACGTCGTCTACAGGATACCATGCAAAGAGTGCAATTGGAGTTACATCGGAGAAACAGGGAGAAGTTTTACAACAAGGAAGAAAGAGCATATCAGGAACGTGAAAAACTACACGAAAGGTTCAAACATTGCCAACCACAAGATTGATTTTGAAAATGGAAAAGTTATCGACAAGGGCAATTTTCGAAACCGAAAAACTTTAGAGTCTTGGCATACCGCCTTGACAAATGAAGCGGACAATAACTCTAAACCGATTCCTGGGCAATACGCCATTCTTCTCGCGAAGAAATAAACGCCGTCTAATTAATATACACACGCTCTTCGCAAACACATACCACACATACGTCATAACTAATTATTATAGCTTCCGATTGTAAATATATATGTTAAATTGTTTCCATTAATCTCATACCCGTTGAAGGCTACAGTCTGGTAGCCGAAAGCTCGTTTCAATAAATTATTCTGGTCAGTGAACGTTTTATTTGCTTTTATTAATCTTTATGCTGTTTAAGCTGAGAAAATCGATTGGAAAATATATATGTAAATCAGGACAGAATAACACCTGATTAAACATTCATTGCTTTTGAATTTTCTTTATGAATGATTAGAGCAGGTATATAAGGGTAGGGTAACATGCAGCGAAGGAATAAGAGTGAAGATATAAAGAGCAAGAAAAAGAGCAACTTCGAATCGCCACGAAGATTCTGATTCTGTTAGTCTAGCGTTTCGGAAATCGCATAGAAAATCGGACACCTTCATGGGACAGTTCGCAGTCCACGTGCGTGCTGGCTCAAGTGAGTGTCGGCCGTGTATTGATGACGTTTACAAATACGGGTCAGCCTATATTTCGCAAGCCTCGACAGCCGCCATTTCCGATCGTGCATCGTGGGCATCGTATGTTGGCGAAACCTTGTGACCACTTTCATCAAACGAGGCTAATTACTCGGGCTACCTGTGGTAGCCGAGTCTAGGTTTTGGTCCGGTTGTTGTTAGTGTTTTTTTGGGGTCGCGATATTGCCCCGACAGGCTTTGCGAAACTGAGACATGTGACACTTCTGACGTCACAGCTCAAATGCTGTTTCATGATCGATGCCGGATTTTCATACAGGAATGGCGAGTTTTTTATTCTCCTGACGCCTTTGGTTGTGTTGTTCGAAACTTGTGAATTTGTGTTTTAATGATAAACACGCTCGCAATGCTTTTATACCATAGTAGACCTGGGTTGGTCCGCGATCTCGATAACCGTACGCTGAAAATGTGTAGTACTCGATCAACTCTCGATCAATGTGTTCTCGATCAATTTTATTTTTATACATGTGTTATTAATTAAATTGAACTGAAAAATGTTGCTCAAGTGCTGTAAATCAAAGATCAAAGAAACTTGATAAAGCCAACTTGCAAGTGAAAGGTAAACATGCTGTGTTTTACATCTTCTTTACATCATATGTCTTACACCGAACTGACTTGTGTCTGTGAATGCTGTATGTAAATGTATTGAGGTTTAAACTGTATTAATATTTGTGGTTTGCTTCATTTTTGCTTGTATTGTTTATTATTGATTTATTGTACTGATGTCTTGCAAATAAAAGTCGATGCTATTCAACAGTTTATACATTAATTTCATCAAGTGTGTATTATTGTTTGGGTACACCAATATGGCCACCATTTCAATGTTTAGTTACACCAGTATGGCGGCCATTTCATTGTTTTGGTACACCAATATGGCTGCCATTTCATTGTTTTGGTACACCAGTATAGCCACACTATAGATTTCATTGTTTTGGTACACCAATATGGCCGATTGGCCACTATTTCATTGTTTTGGTACACCAGTATGGCCACTATTACATTGTTTTGGTACACCAATATGGCCGACTGGCCACTATTTCATTTATTACCAGGGTTAAGTCACGTTGGCCTGAAAAACAGAGAAAAATCTTCTCGATGTTTCGAGCGAAGGCCCTTCGTTAGGAGAAATTAGTAAACAACTCACATGTGGTCACGCGTATTTATAGCAGAGCTACAATGGGAATCACGTGAACACATGTAAGCCAATAAAAACAAAGTAAACAAATAAATTAATATGTAATTTTAGCCTGTGTGCAGGTGCTGACCCAATTTGTGGGTCAGCTACCTGCAAATAGGCAAAGAAACAGGTTATAAATTACTATTTAAATCATCAGAAAAAGGTTAAGGAAAAGGTGTGGAATATGGTGGTGGAGTGAGCTAAATGAAAGAGAATCGCTCATTGAGGCTGTGAGGGTGAATGGTAACAAGTTTGTAAATGAGACGCATTTCTTGTTTACGACGAGTATCGTTACAACCTGTAATGGGCTGAATGGCACAGATTTTCATGTTGGAAAAGGAGTGGTTGGTACACCAGTATGGCCACTATTTCATTGTTTTGGTGCACCAGTATGGCCACTATTTCATTGTTTTGGTACACCAGTATGGCCACCATTTAGATGTTTGGTACACCAGTAATGGCCACCATTTCAATGTTTTGGCAGACCAGTATGGCTGCCAAATCAATGTTTTGGTACACTAGTATACCCACCATGACTTTTTCTATGATGAATATTCCACTACTACAGTCAATTGACTGAAAGTTGCATCAAATTCAACCATGAACTCCAAACAGCACTGCTGTTGTTATATTATTTTGCAAGGCGCTAGCCCACAGTAGCCCGAGTTCACACCTAGTGGGCGTCTTGTTTGAATATTCTTTTGTGAGCATTTTAATAAGTCTTTCTGGCCTCGTTATGAAGCAACGATTCTTTTGTATTGCAGACACACAAACGAAGCCAGAAAGGCTTATTAACATACACATAAAAGAATATTTAAATTAATCACCATTATTAAAGTGGTCTGACAGGGTATTGGAACATATGGGTTAATGGCCCGGCCTACACTGGAATTACTGCAGTGTCAAGCATTCTGGGACATCAAATGATGAAATACAAACCGCGGTCAAGCGGTTTCTCTTGATAACCTTCTCTTGATGACCTTTCATCGGTTATACCACAGAAATATTAGATCTTTTCCTTTAGCACTTTTTTAGTATCTTTTTTTACCGCGTTGTTATCTCACCTGCATGGTATTACAATATTATTTGTCTGCGGTTTTCGCTTATCGCCTTATTTTCCATGCATCACTCGGATTTCTGTCACTTCTTCACTTTCTATTTGTGCCCATAGTTAAGCTATTTAACCTTTTACTGGGTTGTCATTACGCAACTTTTACTCTGGCTAACGCCAGACGATTTTACCGGCTCGTCAAGTGGAGACCTCCTGGCAATCTGCTGGTATATAAAGTGTTAAATACTATAACCTTTTACCAGGCATTGTTGCCATTTGGCAACTTACTTTTGCTCTGGCTAACGCCAGACGATTTGCATGACCTCGGATCTAATTACTCGTCAAGTGGAGTCGTTGGAGACATCCTGGTAATCTGCCATGTACTTTAAAGCCTTCATATATGTATATTTATCACTGGTGATGTATACGTGTAGTAACGAAACGTTAGTAAATATTTTCAGAATTCTTCTGTGTTATGGCTTTGTTTAAAGCAAAGAGCTGAACACTGGGTCTTCCATAATAAGCCATTTGCACGATGACGTAATTAAAATAGCGTTGGGTGACTACAACTACCAGGATGCTTTGCCAGTATCCCCCATTCACCGTAGCGTAGTCACAACGCTATTTTACGTCATCGATGCAAATGGCTCATTGCGACAATTTGTTTGCTATTATACGTCACATTTAATAACCGGCAGTTACTGTAAGCTGATGGGGTTTGATATAGGGCGGTAAGAAAAAGAGATTTAAGAAATACAAAATCCATAATTTAAACCAAGAGTTTACTTACTTTAATCTCTGAAGCACTAGGCAACGTTTGCATGAGTTGAACTATTTTTCTCTAATAAGTAACTTCTAAACTTGTAAAAGTCGACCAGTATTAGCTGTGCCGAAGGGCAAAGTACAAAAACTGTGGCAAGAAATGCACCAACTGCAATTCCATGATTGTCATTGTCAAAGTCCAACACTTCGTAAATAAACGAATCGCCGTCTCCGTTTGTTCCTCCGGCAGCCCAGTACTAGACTACAACGAAATGTACAATAAACAGTTGCAAAAGCTATGACGTACACGATATGCAAAAGACGCACTCGTGGTATGCTCTATAAGCATCACAACCGTGTTAAGTGCATGAACCAAACCAATTTTTGGTACCAGGTTTGTTTCTCCATCAAATTGCTGTCATTTTCTTCACTCTGAACATTGTCCACGTCTTCTTTTTGTGCGTGGTCGTCCGCTCCTTAAACTTTGTGGACAGGTATGACGAATAGGTAAGACAAATAAACCATTTTGCAGATCTTTGTTGTACACCAAACATCAAGAGAAGCCGTGCCGACAACAACCATGCAAATTAAACATTTTGACATCACACGTGCATATTGAGTTATCGAAAAAAGTTATATATCTTGTGGAAATATAATTACTTGAAAATCTACATGTTTAGTGTTCTGGGCCAAACACACCCACATGCTTCCTTCGAATTAATTTAGTTTAACAATATCTATATTAAGATATATAACTCATTATGCATATGTGACGTCAAAATGTTTAATTTGCATATCAAATAAACTGAAATATCCCAAGAATGAAGCAAGGAAACGAAAAACTACAAAAGATGTTACTCTATCATTTTAAAGGTCAACTAAACCTTTTGAAGTTATATTTTCTTCTGAAAGGATTATCATCTAACTTAGGAAAAGTAAAGAAAAATATGAATTTCAATTCGAGGTAAAGCAAAGAATTTATCAGCGAAGCCTTCTTAGGTCCTCTTGAAGCATGACCACGTTTCTAGGAGAATAGGTACTCCATTGTCTTTGACGTCACAACGGTAAAACCCACCAATCACCTTGTTGCTTGTTACCGGTATACAATACAATATAATACAATTTTATTTAAAGTGGTCAAGCAAAGAATTTATCAGCGAAGCCTTCTTAGGTCCTCTTGAAGCATGACCACGTTTCTAGGAGAATAGGTACTCCATTGTCTTTGACGTCACAACGGTAAAACCCACCAATCACCTTGTTGCTTGTTACCGGTATACAATACAATATAATACAATTTTATTTAAAGTGGTCAAGCAAAGAATTTATCAGCGAAGCCTTCTTAGGTCCTCTTGAAGCATGACCACGTTTCTAGGAGAATGGGTACTCCATTGTCTTTGACGTCATACCGGTAAAACCCACCAAATCACCTTGTTGCTTGTTACTGGTATACAATACAATACAATTTTATTTAAAGTGGTCAAATGCGCTTAGCTAATCCAGCTAGTTTACAGGCATGCCACTATTTAGATAAAAATATAATAACTACTATAAACTATAAAATACTAATCTATTATAAATTTTCAGAAATTTGTTCTATATAATAAATAATGTAAAGTATTTAATTTATTCATAGATAATACTGTGGCAATAGACACACCAGGCGGAAAACGTAATTTGAAAATAAATATTAATGCCGGAAACTCACGAAACCGGAAACGATGCCTGCACAACCCGCTATGGCAACCATGCACCTATAAGCAGCCAATGCGCCAATTAAACAATAGTGTAATATTACTTAAGTCAGCAGTGTGATCCTAGCCATGTGGGACCACCAATCAGGCGATCAGCCGCTTACAAGTGTACAATTACCATACCAAGCTGCGCAAACACCGCCTCCGGCTTCGCAAGCTCCCCATCCAGTTCCCCCTCCACCATCCATGATTTATTTTACGTCCAAGTTTCGTATCAATTTGATATCCGGTATGACATCCAAGCTACTAGTATCAGTCTTTATTTCGACGCGGTCGTCGTTCACACGAGTTCAGCAAAAGGAGCAAAAAATCAAACTTAGACAGTTCATACAAGTGGTAACGAGTGACTGATTTCAATCATTTCTTCGGTTTTAGATTGAACGTTTCCGACTTTAACGGAAAATAGAATAACCTGGAAACGTATAGTTGCCCTTTAAGCGTTCTTTCAAATAAGACAAACTTAATCAGTTTCTTTACATAGGCACTTAATTATAAATAATTTTGTGTCATATAACCTTACTATGCCAATTACGTATATGTGACTGTCACCATACTATCATTACTATGTCCTTAATTAGCTGGCTTAGCAATGTGGTAACTGTATTAAATAAATAAAACAAACAGAAAGTTTTCCTCTTTAAAGTTGTTTTTCTCAATGTAACAAAATGGCATGCACGATTACCAACGTTTCACGCAAGGTTTCTCAAAGAATATGTAAGCTATCCTCATTAAACTTAGCCTCCTTGAGCAGACCTTGTGAGGCGATTCCGTCACTCGAATGGAGTGATGGAAGCACCTCACAACGTCTGCTCAAGGAGGCTACATTAAACTCAGATATTATAAAAGATGCATATAGCTTGGAGATGAACCAAAAGGATTGACTTCTGTTGCATTGTCATGAAATAAGCCCTCGACTTACAATCAACAATTGCTTTTGTCGTCCATATTGAAAAAGTTATTTCCTGATTATAGCTTCATCTCCTAGGTAACGTAATAGGTGTTTTAAAATTAAAACTTATTCCAGAATTCTATCATCATTTACTTCTCTAGCTTGTTATCATGTTTGAAATTGCACCCTTTTATCAATTTTCTCCTCACATTTTTAGTTGACATGTTTAATGCAAGAAATTTGTCTATACGTCACTCTATATCATAACGCCTTCATTGCAGGCTATAACTGTCAGCGCTGGCCAGCCTGCTGAAATACCACACGGCAAGCCATTTTACTGAATTTGATGATTTATAAATTACATCCTTCCTTTTTTCCTCGAGTTGGTCCATCATCTCGAGATTTTCGTGGGCAATCGAAGGACTTGAAGGACAGTGAATATTCGCTTTCAACCGACATATGACAGTATTTATACTATAGCGCAGTTTATAATTGTGCCACTGGTCGTTGCGTGACATATTTGTAACAAATATGTATGGTGTACTGAGGAGGGAGTTTGCATTAAAGAAATTATCGCTAAACGTTGTAGACAGTCGTGTTTTGAAGGAATCTTGGGTAAATATAAATATCTATAAAGTACAGTAATATATTAAAAAGTAATGTATTGCAATGCATTAGTAATGTTTACAACATGAGCGGCCGTGTTGTATCACAGTGGTTGTATAGAATATACAATCACGAGCCGAAGGCGAGTGATTATATATTCGATACAACACGGACGCGAATGTTGTAAACAGCTTAAAACACGCCGAGTCTTTGATGTTAATATGAGTAATATTTGTTCAGATTAATTCAGAAAAAACTCAATTTCAATGTTTTAGAGCGGAGATAGTGACCTGATATACAACCACTAGTGGTTGATATACAACCACTAGTGGTTGTATATGTAATACAACCACGTGTGGTTTGTATCAGATATACAACCTCCTTCACGGTCATGATTTCTTTTGTGTTTTCTTCATGAATTATTAATGATGTTTTAATAATAAATATATGGAGGTCAGGTCAGGTCAGGTAGGATGTTATATTATATAAACCCTACCTGACCCAACTTTATAGTAGAAGCAAAGTACTCTTCTAAAAGGTTTAGAGTTGTATTACAGTACACATGTAAAAGCAGTAAAGCACATTCACATGTTGTAACAAGCCTGGTAACAGCCTTGTTGCAGCTTGTCATCCCACTGGCATCACAATGGCATTTAAGCAGACACCCCTCTAAGGCAGACACCTCTCTAAGGTGGACAGCTAATCTTGGCCACTCATACATAATTTACTATAATAAAACTCTTTCTAAGGTGGACACTTCTCTAAGGCAGACACCAAATTTGGTCCTGAGAGTGTCTGCCTTAAAGAGATTTCACTATATATACATCTCAAATCATTAATAATTCATGAGGAAAACACAAAGAAAATCAGTACTGTGTTGGTGGTTTGGATATCAGAGGAAGAAATTACATAAATTAAGAATGTAAAGCTACCTATAATGTGAGCTACTTGTCAGGGCACCACAATTATTCTAACCCTGCTAGGTTGCATGTACACACAGTAATGAAAAGTATAAAATTTAAAAAGTAATGAAAGGTATAGAATTTAGGCAGTATGCTAGGAATATATATTTATCGTATATAATATATATTTATCTGACTTTTTTCAATGAAAAAAATATATGTCTATGAGAAGTTCTTCTGCATCATTTCTAATTCCAAAATGCAGAACTCGAACATTTCAATGCAGTTTCTTTGTAAGAACTGTGAGAATTTGGTATATGTTACCAAGTTCCAGTCAGTCTCAGATATCGTATGTAAATTTAAAAACTATATTACAAAAATATTATAAAAAATCTACGAAGAACATCTACCAATCATAGTTGAACTTGGAAGTCTACGTGTTTTAGGTATGGGAACGTTTCAGACTTACTGAAATTGAAGTTCTGTTGTGGTTAATCACTGCATGTTTTTAATTGGATTTATTCATATGTTGTTTTAACTTATTAATTACAATAGTTCTTTTTTTCTTTTTAGTTATTTTTAATTAACATTATTTTACTTAATTGGTCACTGACCTGGATTGGGGCTTCGCTCTGTTGCCAGTGGCCTCAATGTGCCTTTAATTTAATTTTAATATTGTATATACATATATATTGTAATTTAGCACATTGGAAATTTATTAAATTAAAAAAATATATAAATCACATTAAATTAAAAATATATACCCTTCTGGACACTAGGGTAAGAACTAGCTCTGGGAAGACCAAAATACAAAACCTTTGACTTTGTGAAGAATCAAAGTTTTGGTTCAAGGCCCCTGACTCTCTTAAGTATATCTAATAATTCTGGTTCTAAAACAACAAATTTATATATTAAAACTGCACTTTTCCAGTGTTTCAAACAAGGTTGAAAGCTTTAAAAAAAATAAAAAGAATGTGAAAGGGTTGAGGAACTAAACTTTTACATAGATGGCTATTTTTATTTTTTATTCATATTTTTTGACAATTCTGACACTTTAGGCATAGAAGAAAGTCATAGGTTAAAGTGTTTAGTAGGAAAATTTTAATTATTTCTTCGTCAATCTTTTTTTTTAAGACAATGGACAATGATTTGCATTTTTAAGATTAGTTCATGTTTTATTTGTAGGGTGAGGGTTAGGTTGATTTTTGGGATTAGAAGCCAAAATGGCGAAATCACTTAAGAAAACAACGTTGAATCAATGTAGCTGGCTTTATTCCTTTATTACTACTTGGGGATTCTCATAAAGTTTTTTTCAATTCACCACCATGGGTTCCTAATTTATGATTTGATAAAATAAGACAAACGTAAAGTGGAGTAGGGGCCCAAAAATATTTTTTGGTCAGAGCCCGCCAAAAATTTCTCTATTAAATTGGCGGGCATAGTTTCTATCAACAAAAGACTTAAAAAAATAGCGTCTTGATTTTCATTGGCTAATAGATACTGAACAACGCCTTTAATTGGTTGAAACACACATGCATGCAGACATTGCTTTTCATTCAGAAAACGTTTCAGCCATCTCTACTAATTGGACGAAAAGCACACTGCCCTCAATAAAATGTCTTGATCACTGAAATTGATTTATTATAACTATTTTAGATTCTTCCGCCATGGGCTTTACTGCTGTTAAGGTCGACGATGGCTGTGTTCTGTGTAACAATTTTCATTATCGTGGTATCTGATAAAAACAATTCAAACCCATTCATTTACCTCACAATCTGGAGCTATCTCATTCTTACCTTGAGTTTCGTTGCCTTGAGTTTTGTAAGTCTAATCCACTATTTTCAACGACTGAAACAGAACCGCCAGGAGGAAACGAGTGAAGTATTTACTACAAACCCAGAAGGAATTATGAGCAGTGAGAGAAACGACATTGCAAGGAACGAAAGCACGCAACGCAATGTAAATGACATTTACGAACAGTATCCATTTTTTAGGAAATTGTTATGGATGCTGTGGACTGTTGCAGCCTGTTGTGGTTTACTTGTCACGCTTCTTTATTGGTCTTTGGTCTTCAAATCGCCAACATCGTTTTTCGACATTTCTTTGCACTGTCTTAATTCTGTTTTTATTCTCGTCGCGTTACTTACTAGCTTATTACAAGTCAATCTTCTACATGCTGTGTATGTCATGTGTTTTGGTAGTATCTACATTGTTTTTACAGTAATCTACTGGGCTGCTGGAGGCTTGAACGACCAGGGTGAGCGGTACATCTACAAGCCGTTGGACTATGAAAATGGTAACCACGCCTTCGTGGTTGGTACAGTACTTATATCTATTTTTCTCTTCATTCCCTTGCTGCAGCTTTTGATCTTTGGTCTATATCAATTAAGACGGTACTTAAACAAGAGATTTTATCCTGAGTCCGATGGACGTGAGAACGGTACTTATAATGTGGAAACATGATGATGAAAATATTAAGTAGTTTTTAGAAACTTTATGTAATTAATCGGTCTTTGTGCATGTATCCCATGAGCTCTTTGCTCCTTTATTATTATTGTTCTTTAATTTTAAGATATACATACACCAGGTCAATTCTAAAAAAAAACTCAAGTATATACTACCTGAAAGATGAGAATACAATAGATCAATGATTTTGTAAATGACCCCGTATGCTGCAGCCGCTTATACACGCATATGTAAGGTTATCAATGGTCACGAGCGTGATAAAGGATTTATCATTACGAGTAAACTTAACGACCGTGAGGGACCACAAACCATTATTGAGGGACCCAATAATCTCTATTAGTATAAATACACAGGTGATTACAGAAAATCACGCGCGCTGATTGGTCGAGCTATACTTCGGATTAATTCTCGATAATCACCTACAGCGTTTATTCAAAATGGCCACCAGCCAAAGTTGTCATTGCGACAGACAAGGAAATTAACAATTTTAAAGAAAATGCTCTTCCTAAAAGTACGAAAATGTGTATTTATACTAAAACAATTATTCGCCTCAGGCTCAGTGAATATCGGTGAATAATAACCTCGACTTCGTCTCGGTTATTATACACCGATATTCACCTCGCCTTCGGCGAATAATTGTTAATTGGTAACAAATAAGAAACGCGGTATCGACGGTTATTATAGGGAACAATGTACGAGTATCAATTTCGTGCGCCCTGGCCTATTAGCTCCATTAATACACGGCAGAGGTATACTGACCCTGAGTAAAGTTTTCTTTTTTTCCGAATGAACCTTAGATGTGGTTGGCGCTAAATATATATATGTATAATAGACGTACCACAAAAAATCTTGGACTTCACCGGCAGGCTACAAAACGTTTTGCCATACGAAGCTTCGTCGTTGCACCGTAACGTTTATCTACTTACTCACGTTGTTTTTCTCGTGTATCATGTCGTCAATCATTATAATTGAACTATTTATTTTATACAAAAATATCACATAAAATTGAAACGCTTGTGGAATTTTGGGCCATGGAAAAACAAAACCAGTCACTGACGTGATTTGACCGGCCTTCTCAGTTTCTCAATATATTGTCGTAAATTAGGTGCCTCGTGACGTCATTTACTCACACAGGCAAAATGAGATTAACAAAATGACTAATATCTATGAATGACTAATATCTATGCAAATAGCAGGAAGAAATAATTCAAACTGTGCACAAGTATATAGTTATCATAAAAGCAAACTCCACTGTGCGCATCATGTTGTTGCTACGGAAGCCATTTAGAAACACGAGCTTTTTTACTAAATAATTAATATATTAATTGTATCTTTTCAAAAGAATATGATGATTGAAACATTCGAAATACAATATATCTGTGTGTCTACAAATATTCATGTCAATGTATTTTGCATGTATTGCAGTAAAAGTTGTTCTATGAAGAAAAAATAAGTATTTTTGTTTTACAAATGAAGGCGCCTGTTTGCAAACGGTATCCATGGAAACAACATAATGTGAACGTTGGAGTGTATTTTCCCCATAACTATTCTTGTGCAACGTTTGAATTATTTCTACCTCTTAGTTTCAGATATATTACTCATTTTAGCCGGTGTGAGTAAATGTCGTCACGAGGCACTACATGTTTCAGAAACCTGAATATCTCGAGAAAGGGACAACAATTGAGAAACTGAAAATGCCAGTATTTCATTTGGAAATTATATTTTACTGAAATCAAAATTAGATACACGATTTTCCCGTCATAGTGACGTGCCACTTTAATTTAAATCCTTTTAATTTGTTTTCATTTTTCGATAGCGGTTTTGCTGAAAGCGCGAAGCGTTGTGACGTGCTGACTGCCGACGTGTCTCTTTTGTCATTGAAACCTGGCTTACAAGTCACACCGATATAGATATGGCTGCCAACCAATTGAGTTGACTGACGGTATTCTTAAGTGGACCCCACTTGTACTCAAATCAGGCAGGAAGCTAGTTCGAATCGATCAAACATACATTTTCAGAATTCCGTATATAATATCACTTTCGCTGTCCATCAATGCGCGACAATTATCGACCAATTTGAATAATTCAGACGTGATCATTTTACGTCATGTGCCGTGTGTGTACGTGTATATGGTAATATACATGCACTGTATACATATATATATATATATATATATATAGCTGCATGCGTGTCGCGCTATTATATAGTTATCTTAAGTACGACGGCAGACGACAAAGAAATGGCTTGTACAACCATGAAGAAAGAATTTTCTGTGAAGAAATTTTCACTTAATCTACAAGATGATGGCAGTTTTACTAAATCATGGGTGCGTAGCTTTAACTCACTTTTTCCAATATTTTCTTTGCCATGTATGTTTTAAATTGATAAAAATGATAACTTTTACTTGCTCTTTTACTGATTGCGTGTTGAAGCCGAATGGGTTATTACGTTAGATTAAGTCAGCCTAGGTCTAGGTCTAGGTAACAAACAACAAGGTGATTGGTGGGTTTTACCGGTATGACGTCAAAGACAATGGAGTACCCATTCTCTTAGAAACACGGTCATGCTTCAAGGGGACCTAAGAAGGCTTCACTGATAATATACACTTGTTGACTGGCGCCGAGGGAAACATCGAGTTTTACGGACCCGAAGGCTTCAATGTCACCCGAGGGCTTTAGCCCGAGGGTGACATTGAAGCCTGAGGGACTGTAAAACTCGATGTTTCTCGAGGCAAAAGTCAACAAGCGTTTTGTTATATACCAAAGACTTTTAAAATACAAAATACCAAGTTGACTCGAAACTTACAAAAGGCAAAAAGACTTACCCAATTACTTTGACTTTGTCTTCGTAATTTCAATTCAACTAAATAAATACACCAGACTCAACAAGTACAAAGAACAGCTTTAAATTTATCCAGGGTTTCTTCAGACCTTCTTTGAAGAGATGTATAGGTATTCTTTCCTTTGGAAAATGGACTATTTCGTACCAAACAAGCTCGAAACAGCTCTTGTTTTCAAAATGTTCCGAAAAGTCCAAAGTTCTTGATCTGATGCAATAATCATTGTGTATTCACGCGAACAACGCATGATTAAAGCTGACGTCAGAGGGAAACATTGCACTGTTTCCCTCTTCATTGTTGACGTTAGGGGGAAACAGTGCAATGTTTCCCTCGGCAGAAAGAAACATTGAGTTTGTTGAACAACACGTGACCATGATTCGACCAATAGGATTTCATCTTTGGCAAACGAAAGTCTTCGGTATATAACAAATTATTTTCTTTACCTCGAAGTCATAGTTTTCTTTACTTTTGATGATAACCCTTTCAGAAGAAAATATAACTTCAAAAGGTTTAGTTGACCTTTAATGCATGGTTTTAAATTCTATTTTAGTTAAAGTTATATTTCAACTATTCCAGATCCTTCCGCCATGGGCTCTAATGCTGGTACGATTGACCATGGCTGTGTTTTGTGTCACAATCACTATTATTAGTGGAGTACGACAAGGAAGTGCAAAATGGTTAATTTACCTCACCAACTGGGGCCTAGTGTTACTCACCATGGCCGTCCTTGGACTGAGTTTATTAAGTGTAATTCATATGATTCAAGGAACGGACAAGGCACAGAATAAAGGTGAACAAAACGCTCTGAACAGTGGCGTGGATCACAGCAATGTTGAGAAACAAACCTGGTACCAAAGATTTGTTTGGTTTCTGTGGATCATTTCATCCAATGGCGCCATCATCGTCTCGCTAAATTACTGGATCCTCGTTTTCACACCGCCAACGAATTTCATGGACATTGCTGTGCACGCACTTAATATGGTTGTGATGCTTATAGAGCTTTTCTTGGGCTCCATACCAGTTCATCTTTTGCATCTCGTGTACGTCATAGCGTTCGGAAGTGTCTACGGTGTGTTCGTTGTGGTTTATTGGGCTGCCGGAGGAACAAACAGTCACGGTCAGCCGTATATTTATAAAGTGTTGGATTTCAGTGATAACCCAGGGACTGCAGTCGGCGCGCTACTTGGCACTCTTTTTGTACTCCCAGTTTTGGTACAGTTCCTACTGTTTGGTTTTTACCAGTTCAGATGTTTCTTAAAGAGGAAGATCATATCGGTTATTCATGCAATGCTGTAAATTGAGATTTATATCATACACGACGAGTTATTGTTATGAATTTTTTACCTGTTTTATTTGAATGCATGATATGAGAACATGTCATAGTAACAAGGGTGCCAACGAACGAAGGCCTTCGTTTGCGTGCTGGCGAATTAAGGCTCCTGGGTACCAGATTGCAATTGGGCGCCGGAATTATTTCTAAATATTTTTAGCCATGCATAACTTGTTGCAACTTGTTGGTTCATCAAGATCGGGCGATTTTCTTTCTCATGGATGTTGATCCCAACCGATGTAATTATAATAGTCATAGATTCAATATTTGTTGCGGTATTTTGCACTGGACTGGTCATTTTGCCTTGGCTGCCATAGTTCAACATGTCCTCTCCTACGGTGGCCCAGAGGTGCAATACACAAACGCAAAACCAAATACACAAACGCAAATTCAAATACACAAACGCAAAACCAAATACACAAACGCAAAACCAGATACACAAACGCAAAACCAAATACACAAACGCAAAACTGAATACACAAACGCAAATTCAAATACACAAACGCAAAACCAAATATATAAACGCAAATTCAAATACACAAACGCAAAACTCATACACGAACGCAAAACCCAATACACAAACGCAAAACAGAATACACAAACGCAAAACTGAATACACAAACGCAAAACCAAATACACAAACGCAAAACCAAATATCAGTTCATGCAATTTACATACAATATAAACAAGGTCACTGTCTGGCAGAGAATCATGGAAGAAACGATTAGATATTATTTTGAAAAAAATTACCAGTATAAAACCATTTTAAACTTTTTGGATAAATTTCATGATATACAAATATCTAAGAGAACTCTTATTAATAAACTGAAAGAATATGGACTGAACCGAAGAGGAAACGCTGCTAATCGTGAACAGGTAAGAGAATGTATTCAACGAGAACTTGATGGCAGTGGTCAACTTCTAGGTTACCGAGCAATGTGGAGAAGGATACAGACCAAGTATGGTATACGCACTCCTCGTTTATTAGTTCAAACTATTCTTAGTGAACTCAATCCCGACTTGTCGAGATTAAGGAGAGCCCATCGACTTCAAAGAAGAAGATACCTAAACCCTGGCCCAAATTACTGCTGGCATGCTGACGGGTATGCAATAAACTAAAACCATTCGGTTTTCCCATACATGGGTGCATTGATGGTTTTAGTAGGCGTATCATGTGGCTTGTAGTTACCAGAACCAACAACAACCCTCATGTTGTTGGAAAGCTTTTCCTCGATTGCATAAAACGACAACAAAGCTGTCCTACAATATTCAGAACAGACAAAGGGACGGAGAACGGGATAATGGCTGCTGCCCAAAGTTTTTTGCGCCGCGATCACCTAGATTCGTTATCAGGAGTGAAAGCTCATCGTTACGGCTCGTCTCATAGCAACCAACGAATCGAAGCATGGTGGGCTATGCTCCGTCGTTCATGGTCATCATGGTGGATAAATTTTTTTAAAGATCTTGTCGCCAAGGGGGTACTCGACACCAGTAATAAACTCCATCTGGAGTGTCTTTGGTTTTGCTTTATTGGTGTCTTAAAGAGAGGCCTAGATGAAAGTAGAGAATCGTGGAATGACCATCGTGGAATGACCATTATGTCAGAAAATCACGCTATTACACCGCTCATGGTATTCCAAATCAGCTTTTCTTTTTGCCTGAATCTGTGGGAGCTATAGATCATAAAAAGCCATATGTAGAAGCAGATTTGCAAGAGATTGAGCGTCACGTTACTGTACCAGCTGAAGATGAATCCCACAATATTTATCAAGAATACTTTGCTTACAGTTCTGGTATGCTAGGGTTACAAGAGCCTCAGAATTGGAGAGAAAGCCTGGAGATGTTTCAACGATTGACTGAAATAGCCGAGTGATTTTAACGGATTGTTCTAGTTTTGATAGTTTACCGGGTCCAATATTAATACAGTAAAGTCTTGTTAGCGGATTTTTACTGTAAGTTGAACTGTTACATGTTTGTAAAAAGACTTATACCTGTATATAAGAATGTTAAAAAGCGTTTAGTAAAAACGTTTTTATACTTAAACCCTTCCACATGGCCATATATATAGGTTATTTATTACTTTGTTGGACAAACTCCAGTTCTCAGGGCAATTGTTGCTCGCGAAAGAAGACTATCTGGCCCGCGAGTGAACTGTAAAATAGTATTTTTGTTCATGAGTTTTCATATAAACTATTGCATGAATAATTTTAGGGTACTAAGGATAGTGTTGCCCGAATAACTATGAAAGCTGAAAGATTTCGGTAGCTAAGAAACTAATTAAGAAGAGACTCTATATAGAAAGAGTAATATCAGGACAAAAATTAGTGCTGTGAACGCAAACTGCAGCGTTAGGAAGCACGGGGATATGGGGGCTGCAGCCCCCCTGAAATTCCGAAATGGGGGCTCAAAGAAACATGACGATTTTCAGCGGGCTCCCTAACCCAAAACATTTTCCTACGCCTCTGTTGTGCATGGTAGTATGAAAAACATTGCTAATTTGTTATTTTGAAAAACTCGAGGAAGAGTCTTTACCAGTTGATGTTTGGTTGAATTCACCACTATGACCAGTTAATTTCATGTAGTTATTATATTAACATTCGTAAGTTCATTTAATAATTACATGTTACATGAAATTGCCAGGGGTTTCACCTCACAGAGTAATTATTTGGAAATTGCCCTCGTCCCGGACCACTTTTTGGCGGGAAGCTTCAAAATGGCTGAATGTAGGAAACAAAAATTTCATGTGACATAATTAATTAAGAATTACGTTTTTTTTTCGTGCAATTTTGGGGATAAATAGCCCTCGTTAGTTTTAAAAAACATTAGAATTGCTCTCACTTCGTTCGAGCAACGTTTTTGAAAACGAACTTGGGCTATTTATCCCAAATTGTCCTCAGAAACATGCATGTAATTACTAGTACTAGAAATTACTATCGCAAGTGAAGTGCTGCCTCAAGTGGGACGAAAATCCTGATTAGTTCCCTGATGTTTTACGAAATTCCCAATATAAGCCCTGAGTATATATTAAAACAGCGTCGTGTTGTAGCCACCAAGCATATGATACAATGGATCGTTTTCACTTACGTGATCGGTGGCCCCGTTGGGGTGGTGAAATAATACGAAATATTTGAATAAGAATAGAGTTAAATTCACATAGGATAAAGATTGTGCACCAATATGGCCGCCATGTCATTGTTTCTGTGCACCAATTCAATATATGCCGCCGTGACGTCAGATGAAAACCAAGAATACGCTGCGGTCAGTGGTTACATAATTGCAGTCAGGCATAACCGCATGTTTTATACTTTTATTAGCTTTTAAAGTACTTAGTTTGGAAGGATGCAATCCCCGGTGGGTATCTCGGGCCGGCAATCATTCCAGCTAAGGTGGCGAGCCAGTAAGTTCGGCAATCATCTTGTGCTAAAAGCACATACAAGGTCGTAGGAGAAAGGCTCGACAGAACCACTCGTGAGCGGTGGAAACTGAACCCGGGGCCCGGGCACAGGTATTGCATCAGCCTGCTAATCTGATCCTGTAAATCGCTAGAGTGTGATTCTTAAGTGAGCCACGCGTGCGAACAGCCAATATGACTCGCATAAAAGGTTTGAGGCACACAAACAGCATAGTTATTGCTTAAACTCTATTAACTTTTTTGTTACAATAGCAAGTCTTATGTCAATCTAAAAAAGTTAACGAAAACTAGCATGCAAACAGTAACTTTAAAACTGAAAGTAAAACAGAACGTCTAGGATACATGTACATTGTCGAAACGTCATGTAGCAATGGTCTACATGTATTACATACAGCAAAATCAAATGATATTGAATGACCAAGCGCTTTTTTCTTGAAGAATAGCGGAGAATTCTTCTACTAGTTCATTGTAGCACTGGTAAGTACTGGGAATCTCAAGCAACGGACCACAAGTATGAGCAATTGGTCGACGTGACAAACCATCCAGCTGAGTAAAAGAAACTTCGATCTGCGTTCCTTGAAGAAGAACACTTGCACCGGTCGTAAACTGGAGAAATGCTAAGACATATCCTTCAAGCGATTTCACAAACCGCTTCAAGTGCTCAAAGATGTTTCTCTCCGCATCATTGATGGGGGAAGCATGCAGTATTTTGACAACTTTCTTAGGCGTTGGTTTCTTTTCTTCGTAAAAGGCATATAGATTTTCTGCACTCTGAAAATGATCATACGCTTTGAGGGATTGTAGAATCGGACTCCAACAATCGGATACATAGCGAGGTCTCTGGATTAGCTCTTGGTGCGCCAATTGACAAAAGATACTCTGAATGTTCTCTTCGTTAGGAATTCGATAGCATCTGTAGCTACTCAGTAATTCCATCAAGTCAGAGTTATCAGGCAGGTTGTCTCGATTTTGCAAACAGCAATCCATCGTTTCCTTCTCATCTGCTGAAACATACATTTTGAAACTTTTCAACAGAAATTCTTCTGAAATACTACCGTCACCCAAAATACAGCTAGAGATAAACGTAGGTGACAGAGCAAGAGGAAAGCTCCCTTCTTTGCAATATCCATAGAGTAAAACTCTTCCGATGGCTTTCCACTCGCGTTCCTGGTAGTCATGACGAATTACAGGAACCTTTGATGACGCTCCAATTGACTCATCCATCGCTCAACTCTTTTAAAAGATTTGATCAACGCCTTTTCCGACCCCAATATTCTTATTTCGTCATTATTTATTAAAGTCGTAGACAGTAACGGTAATGAAGAAGAAGGTGAAGGAAGAGGGGTTTTGAGGGACGTTTTGACCGAATTCTGGGTTTTATTTCTACAATCGTTGGCAGATTAACGCATTCAAATATAAGCTCGTGTTGACCTGCTTCTGTTTGGGTTAGCATTCCTGCTTCAGGTTCATTATCTTCTTGTAAAGTACACCCGATAGTATCAGCTAAAGAAAAGAAAAGTTTTCTAATTGTCGAACAACATAGATACATTATAACAATCGAAATATTGTAAGGTTAGACATACTACCGAAACAAAGAACGTAGGAGTCTAACGTTTCGAGCGAAGGCCCTTCGTCAGAGAGAAGCGTAGAGAGTGTAAACAAACAACGAGCTCATATAAGGATATAAGTTCGTTTGTTTACGCTCTTTACGTTTCTCTCTGACGAAGGGCCTTCGCGTGAAACGTTAGACTCCTACGTTCTTTGTTTCGGCAGTATATCTGACCTTACTATATTTCAATTGTTGTTTCAACACTGCTCACGCAGCACGCTACTTTTATTTCACTATTTGGATACGTTTATATAAATACCTAAATCAAAAACCGATCACAATCTATGCCAACATTGTATTAGTATACTGGTGATTAGGTACTCCAAGAATTTGAGCAAGTTTGCATTTTTGCATATTATACAAGTACAATAAAACAAAATTCTTATATATCAGATCAAAAAACGTATGTCAGTATACAAATAAAAAAAAAAAATTACAGGGTTATAAATAATTAAACAATATGAACAGACCTTCAGCAATACTAAGTTGCAAAGGAGGTTGTAATTCAGACTCAATGAGATCAAGGATCTGGATGTCTGGAGATGTTTGTAATGTTGCATGTGCAAATCTTTCCACTGGTAGTGCTTCTGTTTTGCATTCCACTGGTAGTGGATCTTCTATTGGTGTTTGAACAAATGCTGGTTCTGCGAAATGTAGTGGTTCTTTCACATCCAATGGTTCTTCAACAATCTCATCTATTAAATCATTTCCAACTAAAAAAAGGAATTATTGAAAGTAGAATGTTTCTCTGAACATAAAGTATTAATATTAGTCTTTTATACTTGTATATTTTAGTGATTATTGTCATACAAAACAGCTACATGTATGTATAGTTATTATACATTATACACGTTTCTCTCTGATGAAGGGAATTTGCTCGAAACGTTAGAAATCTACATTCAATAGTTTTGGCAGTACTCAAACCTTACTATATAAAGTAAGAATAGTAAAAACATGTGATTACTTAGAGACCACCATCTTCTATTTCCCAGAATGCCTTGCTCTAAACATTACAAAGTCATTACAACCAACAAAATTTTAAATTGTAGTTGTACCTAAGCACAAATAATTTAAATTTGTGCTGAGAGATTGTTTTCTGTAATTTAGTTATAATAAACAGCTAAAAATTAAAAATAACAAAATCTTTGTTAGCATAGCAACTACAAAAATTTGTATATCTATTTGTTTTTTACATTTGTGAAATAGAATTTTACAGAGTTGTTTACCCAATACTATTTAATCAAACTGACTACAAAAAACCCCAACTGTGGCTACTTAAAACATGCTTAATATGGCACTATCTTAATTAATAATACAAGAAAATACCCAAAATACATTGTGGCAGGGAAAACAAAAATTAATAGCCAACTGCCAAAACAGACAGAAACAGATGTAAAGTTCAAGGACATAAAAAGATGACTTTATAGGATTTCAAAGCTTGTTATCCAGTTATTTTGCTCTTTAAAAAAATGTAAAAAAAGGACATTTCAATGTGGAGTTGCCATGGCAACACATTGATTGGTATGGTCAAGAGCATGGTATCAAAAGTTGAGTATAAAATCTGATGAAAAGTCACCAAACTTTGTGTTATTATCTTTAACCAATGAGAAGTTATCAAAAGTAAGAGGGCAGATTCCCCCTCCCCTGGTGGCCTGGCCCAGGTAGGGTTAATCTGATTGTAATAAGGTAAAACATTTTTAACTTATGCATTATGAGGTCATAAGCAGCATAAACATGAAGTAGGCTTGCAACTGGAAGGGCTTAATTATAACCAAAAGGCCATTTACATAAGTAGACTTCAAGGTGGAGGAGACTAATTATGACTAGGGGTGGATGAGTTAACCAAAATTGTACAATAAATCAGTCACACCTAAACATTCAAATTTCACGGAAAAAATACATTGTTTAGTTCTTACTTTCATAATCCATCATTTTACAGATGTACAAATTTACTCGGCTGTATGGCCTTCCAAGTGCATCCTTGTACTTTTCAACTGTAAAAGATTCTTTGGTTCCTGGTAAATGCAAGAGAGAGACGCTATTTTGACCTACAAATGTGTAAACAACCTCGCACCCGACTACCTTTGTAACAAATTGATAAAAAGGTCATCAATCCACAACCGCAGGACTCGTACACAGGACTCTCTTCAAATACCACTTTTTAAAACTGCAGCTGGTCAACGGTCATTTACATATAGAGCTGTTCACATATGGAACAATTTAGACAAGAACCTAAAAGACAGCCTTTCTCTTAAAACATTTAAAACAGCACTGAAGAAACATTTGCTTGCAAAAGAAAACATTTAGTATAAAATATCATATATTTATTTTCTTTATAAAACTTATATATGTAACCTCTACTGCATGCATAAAACTGTAAATAATTTCTGAAAAACCCTTTTAGGGAGAAATTTATTAAATATCAAATCAAATATCAAATGCAAAACCATGTCCAAATCTGGATATAACAGAATCCACTCACTATTTTCATTTTCATCATCACGAAGTTGCTTGTTGTGTGCAAGCTGTTTATCTATTCCAGCTTTCTTTACAATGACATGACAATCTGCTTTCTTCACTTCAATTGGAAGAAGTGATCCTCTTTTTATTTTTAGGTGTTTTCCTTCCAATTCCACAACTCCAATGTTAATCTATGGTTAACAATAGATTTGTTCAATACATGTAATTATAATCACATCCTAAAATTCAAAATTAGATTGTTTTCACACGTTAAATACCGCTCATTCAAGTTACAAAGGAATTTTTGGCAAAACATGTACCTTTACAGTCTCATCCTTTTTCCCTTTCTTTGTTTGAACGAAACGATCATCAACTTTCCTTTTTCGTATACTTGCAAATGACACATCTTCAGCACCACACTTCCTTTCCAGATATTCTTTAAAAGTTGGTGGTTGGTTACCATTAAGATTTGAAGGCCCAGAGCCAGAGGTCGGCTCACTCGGCTGACCATTTGAGGACGTATTCGATTTGGATTCAGACCTACGACAACCTGCTCCACAATGTTCACAAAAATTAGCATTTTCAATCCGAGAACGACCACATATAGGACAAAACATCTAAAACAATAATATCTTATTTGAATATAATACCCTCATGAATATGCAAAGCCAAGATGACACGATTGTAGTGGTAAAAAAAGCATAAAACTTGACTTACCTTATCTATTCCTTCTTGTTTTCCACATGGCCGAAGTGCCGAACTCAGACTGTCAGAGCCCGCGTTTTCGTGGTCAGCACTTTTGCGTTTGTGTATTGGGTTTTGCGTTTGTGTATTTGGTTTTGTGTTTGTGTATTCAGATTTGCGTTTGTGTATTTGAATTTGCGTTTGTGTATTTGGTTTTGCGTTTGTGTATTTGGTTTTGCGTTTGTGTATTGGGTTTTGCGTTTGTGTATTTGAATTTGCGTTTGTGTATTTGAATTTGCGTTTGTGTATTTGGTTTTGCGTTTGTGTATTGGGTTTTGCGTTTGTGTATTTGAATTTGCGTTTGTGTATTTGGTTTTGCGTTTGTGTATTTGGTTTTGCGTTTGTGTATTGGGTTTTGCGTTTGTGTATTTGAATTTGCGTTTGTGTATTTGAATTTGCGTTTGTGTATTTGTGTGTATTTGAATTTGCGTTTGTGTATTTGGTTTTGCGTTTGTGTATTTGGTTTTGCGTTTGTGTATTGGGTTTTGCGTTTGTGTATTTGAATTTGCGTTTGTGTATTTGAATTTGCGTTTGTGTATTTGAATTTGCGTTTGTGTATTTGGTTTTGCGTTTGTGTATTTGAATTTGCGTTTGTGTATTGCACCTCTGGGCCACCGTACCTCTCACTTAGAATTCATGATTATCCTTAATTGTCAAAATGTCTAGAATTCATGATTATCCTTAATCTTAGGGTTGGGGGTAGGGAATTATTTTTTAAAATTGAGGATTATCGTTAATTCTACGATCCTTATAACTAGGAAAAGGTTTAGATGGGATCAGATCTCTAGCACAGAATCTCTAGGACCTCCTCCGAAGATGTAGCCTTATGAAGTATGGAAATTAATGAAACCCCATCCCCGGCCCCTAACCTCAAATACTTCCGAGAGAGCTTTCTCCTCGCAAAGCCTCCACAGTCTTTTGCAAAGCTTGTGGGATGCGCAGTAAAGTTCAATACGTCACTTGGCGCAGCCTTCGAAAAAGCGAGAGATCTGTCTTCGAGCCATTCACATCAGTTTTGTTAGTATACCACTAAATCTTATTCAGTTTAATCTAATACTATATATAGGCGTATTAATTAAGGATTCTAGAATTACCATGCATGTATCATTCTCTAAAAAAAGTATATAAAGGCCCACTCATGATCATAGACTCGTTTTTTCTGGAAGTTATATCAAGTTACTATTAAAAGTTACTATTGAAAGTTACTATTCAACTACTAATTAACGAACTTAACATCACATGACGTAGGCGACCCTGATGAACACAGCTCGAAGCCTTATGAACCCACCATCGTTTTGCTTTTAGTAGACATCATAGTAAATTTAATGTATTTAATATGAGTTGTATATCGTTATGAATTTTTAAAGTAACTGCATGTTGAAAAATCGTACTTGTTTTGGGGCCGCAGTATAGCTGGCACTAGCTGTTGAGGTTACTGGCCGGCCTATTGGCGTAAATAATAAGAGTGGGTAAACCCCACGGGCCCAAGCAAAAGGAATTAATTAGGGGCTCCATAGAATCCCCCTTTCTGATGGTTATAACTGCCCTCAAAATGCAGGAACTGATAGCGTTTCAGAGCATTAGAAAATCAAAAATTTCCTGGGGTAGCATTTCCCCGGACCCTTCTACTGGTTTGTCGCACCTTCAGGGCCCACGACTTTGTCTGACAGTCTTGAGTCTTACGGCTGAAAATCGTCTCTTGGGGGGTGGGGGATGCTTTGACACCCATACGCAGGGGCGGCGCGACCGGTGGATAGGGGGTATTTACCCCCAAAAAATGTTGGCATGAAGTGCCCTTATTAGCATATGCAGTGTGCACTGACTTTTTACCCAATCCGCGGAGATTGAGTAAAATGTCTGCGCGCAGGCTATGCGGAATGGAATTAATGCAGTAGTTATGAATCTACTCAAATAATCTGCCCACTTTAACAGATTTTGAATCAGAATGTGAGTGATTAGATTTTTCTCAAAAGTGCCCTCAAAGTGCAGGAAATGCCATTTCAGAGACCCTAGATTCAAAAATGTTCCGGGGGAGCATGCCCCTGAACCCCCCTAGAAATGTGGTCACTAAATCAGAAAGGGTCCCCGAAATAATCAATCCCACGGCCTATTTGCGCCACTGGAGTCATAATGTCTGTATTTATGTTTGTAATGTGTATGGCAGTTATTAAATTAAATTAAATTTTTCACTTCATTGGCTGCAACTCCGTCTTCGATCAAGGTAAAGTCTTAAATCAAATTTGGGTGAAATCTCCCATGTATCTTCCCCAATTACGAATTACAAGCGTATATCTACAGCATTTTATATCCCAAAATTCGCATGGTAAAAGTTGAAAACGATATTGCTGGCTGGTCACATGACATCCAGAAATTTTGGAATTTTGACTATAGTCAGATAATTTCCTATCTTTAAAATGCTAAATAAATAAATAAAATGCTATCTTTGTGCCCCCTTATACTTTTGTAAGGCGTGAAAAGTATATCTCAAAATCATTAATAATTCATGAGGAAAACACAAAGGAAATCAGTACCGTGTCTGGTTTGGATATCGGAGGAAGAAATCACATAAATTAAGCGAACTTTCATCTCGATTTTCTATTAAAATACTGATTTGTTTGAGATGCTATATCATACACTCGGAGGAGTGTTTCGTCAGGAAATCCAAACACCTCGAAGTTTGTTCAAAAACCTTGGCTTCGCCTCGGTTTTCAACAAACGTCTTGGTGTTTGGATATCCTGATGAAACACTCCTCCTCGTGTATGATATTACATCATATATACTAATCATGAGGAATATTTATTCTCTGCACATGTTCTAGGGTTGGCATGTAAGGGATATATCCCCAGTACCATTACATTTGTCAATACAGTAAACACTCGCTTGTAAGAACGACCATTTCCTAAAAAGGTTCTAAACCTTGGCACACTTAGGAATAGACAACGAGGCGCGTGTTGCCTTGTTGCTCATGTGCCGTAAAAGCGAAATTTTTCTGCCAACTGAACCTTTAGGCATCATGCACAACACTTGTCGAGATATTAAAGTAAGAGTAAATTAAAAAACTATATATGGGGTGACCAAACAAATGGGTATCTTTTGTCTAAAAACAGTTGATCGTTGTGTTGTGTTTTTTTTTTACTTTTTTACCATGCACTCAGTCCTATTCTTTACTTAATCGTCCCTAAAGACTGTTTACCATAAGCACGCTCTTTTTACATGTCATTGGACGAACTAGTTTACTCATGGCAACAGATCGGTATAGAACCGAGTATTTTCAGAGTTCCATTCTTACATACTAAAATCACATCCAACTTCCCTAGTTCCCTAACGCTTTAGCCTAAACAAGAAATAAAATTGAGTGAAATATACGTCCCCCACAACCAAAAATGTATAATCCTTATAGCACATCAGTATATAGGCACAGCACATACGTAAATTCCGGTTTAATGTGTTGTCGAGTCATTCAGAAATGATCAATTATTCGCCGGACTGAATAATTTTACGTCGTTTAACGCTGCATGTTATATAGCCTGTATGTCGTGCTATTTATCTTCAGTATAGTGACGCCGCCACCGTAAATAACAGACGAAGGGATGGTTTGTAATATGTTAAAGAAAGAATTCTCTGTGAAGAAATTTTCACTTAATCTGCAAGATGATGGCAGTTTTAATAAATCATGGGTACGTAATCCTAACTAACTGTTTGGAAAGAGAGTATTATTTATTACTCCATCAACTCAGATCAGTGGTTGTAACGTTGTGCATATGGCATATATATAGTTTAACACAAATAGAGATTTTTTGCCATATCTTAAATTAATAAGTTTTACTTGCCGTGAGTACGAAAAAAACGCGTGGCAAGTTTAATACTAGCGCCTGAAGACAGTCTGTTTACAGGCCAGTTTATTACATACTCCGAATATAGTTCCCACTCTTGACGAGTAAATGATATGATTAAAAAAATTTCTGATTCCCGGTTCTGACAAGATTAAACCGGGAAATCTCTAAACACTGACTTCAGCCATGCATTCACTATATATTTACTGTGATGTCTATTGACGAATTTAAAACTCGCTCAAAAGGGTACTCAACTGGAATTTATATGAAGGGCCATAAAAACTTTATAATTGTGTGGGTGTCATAACAATTCATATCGAAATTTACACTCGATAACTGAACATGCATATTATACAGCTATATATTGTCGTAGACGAATGTGTGTTGAATTGAATATTGGCCACCAGGTTATGAGTCATTTCGACGAAGCCCTAATCTCATGAGATCTAATTAAATGGCCAATAAAAAGAAAATTTACAAAGCTCTAGTATTTACATATGCTAATTAAATATACTTAAGGTTATGTGATACTAGTGCATGTATACTATTTGTCTTTTCGTTCGAATAATCGAATATATTCTTTAATTCGTGTGCCAATTGTTGAACATGTTATTCGCTACTTGGGCAGTTTTGTTTTTCTTCGGTGGTGCGAGGACTCCTGAGTGACATATATATATATATATATATATATATATATATATATATATATATATATACAGGGTGTATCAAAAAAAAGGCTACCCTTAGAAAATATAATTAACATTCTTTTCAAATAACCTATTGTATATTGACAGCCATGTGGTCAGTTGAACCATTTTTAATCGAACTGATATGAATATAATTAACATTTTTATTTCAGTTATGCTCCTTCATACGTTTAGAAGTTATCGTAATTTCCCAGGTGTATACGACCATTTGTTTTTTACGCATCCGTGACTTCAGAGGTGTCCAGGGCTGTCAATATACAATAGGTTATTTGAAAAGAATGTTAATTATATTTTCTAAGGGTGGCCTTTTTTTTGATACACCCTGTATATTAGATTTTAATAATTTGATCGCCGATTAATCGGCTCCAATACAGGGTGTATCAAAAAAAAGGCTACCCTTAGAAAATATAATTAACATTCTTTTCAAATAACCTATTGTATATTGACAGCCCTGGACACATACGCGTTGCTCTGTGGTCAGTTGAACCATTTTTAATCGAACTGATATGAATATAATTAACATTTTTATTTCAGTTATGCTCCTTCATACGTTTAGAAGTTATCGTAATTTCCCAGGTGTATACGACCATTTGTTTTTTACGCATCCATGACTTCAGAGGTGTCCAGGGCTGTCAATATACAATAGGTTATTTGAAAAGAATGTTAATTATACTTTCTAAGGGTAGCCTTTTTTTTGATACACCCTGTATAGGTGGTGTGCAACCAATCCCTTGAGATTCGAAGGACAAAGATCCCTTGAGATTCGAAGGTCAAAGGATATTTTCGCCATGTTGGATGATATTATAATTGCAGATGATGAAAATCCGATCTTTTGTCAACGTCAACCAACAACGTTGTCGTTGGAAAATATTTATAGCTGTTACCAAGGGTTACTTAAAATTAAGAGCTGTTGTTCAAGCGGTTGCCATGAATTAAATCAAAAGGTGTCGTTCCTTAATGGTCGGTTTGTGGCAATATAAAAATAGCGTGCTGCGTAGGCGGTTAGATATACTGCCGAAACAGACAACGTAGGAGTCTAACATTTCGAGCGAAGCCTCTCTGACGAAGGGCCTTCGCTCGGAACGTTAGACTCCTACGTTCTCTGTTTCGGCAGTATATCTAACCTTACTATATTTCGATTATATAAAGACCTATTTTGTTCGTTACGTAAATTGTGGTACTATATATAGACGAAATCGGAGTTTCGACTGCGGATACAATCTGAGACCCCATCCACACGTATACGTTTTCCTAGCGTTTTCCTATTGTTTCAGGAAATGAGACCATTGTTTTCTGCTCTCCATGAGGACCGAGAACAATATAAAAACGCTATGAAAACGCATAAGTGTGGACGTGGCCTGAGGATATGCGCACACGGTATTAACGTTTCCGAGCGTTTTCGTATTTGTTTCAAGTAATGAGCTGATTGTTCTCGATTCCCTTGAGAACAGTAAACAATACAAAAACTGTCGAAAACGTTACCGTGTGTGCATAGCCTGAGCACAGAATAAAGACTATACAGAAGGGCCACTTAGCGGTACAACGTGTCCTCGTATTTTTATGCAAAAATATGCAGTTTGCTGGCTAGGACAGCCAGTTCAGCGTGCTTATTGGCCAGAACATGCAGTTTACTGGCTGAGCAACATGCGTAATGAGACATGCGCGGAGACAAAAACTTCAAAGGTTCCGACCCGAGTGGCCCTTCTGTATAGTCTTTATTCTGTGGCCTGAGTCGGGATAAAGCGTAGTTCATTTATAACATGAAGCTGAAGCAGCCGTAGTAAACACAACATTTCTGATTTCAGAAACTTTTTAATGTTTAAATATATTCTATAAGGATAACTTTGCTTATCGATTATCCTTGACAATAATCCTAAACATATAGTGTCTAAAAATAATGAACTCAAAACATGAAAAAAGTCCCAGCCTATGTTATCTTCCCGTTATGCTTTAATAGACACAATGTAATTTGCATAGGAGGGGGGGGGGGGGGCTAAATGAAACTACGATGGGTGGGGCTAAATGAAACTACGATTTGGTGTATATATAGTTGTTACATGTAAAGGTGCTGTTACGCGATGCGATTTTTCTTGTAACTTACAACAAACTTACTCGTGAAAAAAAAAATTCGCAAGTTGCAAGAAGGGTGTTACACGTTCAGCAACTTGCGATTTTTGTTGTAAGTTGCAGCAAAAAGTAGAACCCATCCAACTTTTCTTGTAACTTGCAACACGGTAAAAATAACAAAGTCACAAGTTGCTACGGGGTGTTACACGGTGCGATTTTTTATGCAACTTACAACATTCAGTGATTTGTTGTAAGTTGCGAGAAAAATCGCATCGTCTTATTCTATTATACAAAAGAAAATTCCATGTATAGCTGTTTCTAATTTAAATGTGACTTACATACGATAAAGTAAAACGACTTTATTTACTAAGGGTAACACATGACAGTATTAATTATAGTCCATCATGCACCCCTTGGTAGAACTATAGTTTGTAGAATTAATTGGGGAAACTATGTATGATGTTGATTTTGCGGAGGGAGGAAAAACGGAGAACTGCAGGTTGGAGTTGTTGGTGTTGATGCTGGCGGTGTTGCTACTGTTGCTGTTTTTGTTGACCAGAAAAATTTAATTTTCTATTTCTCCAATTACTGCCTGGTAGCGGTGACTCGACCGGCCGGTTCACAAATAAAAAGATAAATCGGACTTGGTTAGCCTGTGCACAGCCTGAAATATCCCTGTGCACAGGCTAGACTTGGTGGACTGTGGACAAAATCTACAAATTATTCATTTGTAAAAATATGTGCCTCTTTACAACCTATCTATAGACCACTTTCATATAGAGACTAATTTGAATTTTCTTTTATGTGCATCCTTAATAAGCCTTTCTGGTCTCGTTTGTGTGTCTGTAATTCAGAAGAATGTTTATTTCATAACGAGACCAGAAAGGCTCATTAGATGCACATAAAAGAATATTTAAAGTGAAGGCCTTTATGAAAGTGGTCTATTAAATAAAGAAATAGGATCCACTTGCACAGGCAGCAATTGCAAAACGTTTAAGCACACTTCCAAAATGCGCATGTTTTTATGGCAAAATAATCTGGCTGTGTTTTGACGTCATCAGTAGCAAGAAGTTTGGGATTCATTATAAGAATTTTCCAAGTTTTTTTCTGGCTTTTCTATTGACATAAAAGGGTATTCTATTAAGATTAGTTTCTTTTTATTGGGAAATAAAATATATATATGTGTTTATTGGCTATGCCGTCTATCAAAACTCAGTGTTATTAGTAAGTGTTGACTTTAAGAGAGATTCAGGCATAAGACGCCACCATGCTACAAAAAATTTTATTTTACTACAGAAATCCACAAAAAAAAGAAGAAAAAAACCCTCTGGATCCGAAAAAAGCAGAAAATTAACTTGGTCTAGCATTATTATTCTTTTATTAAAAAAGTTTTAATTAAAGTTATTTCAACTGTTTTAATTAGATCCTTCCATCATGGGCACTAATGCTGGTACGATTGACCATGGCTATGTTTTGTGTCGCAATCATTATTATTAGTGGAGTACAACAGGGAAATGCAAAATGGTTTATTTTCATTACCAACTGGTCATACCTGGTACTCACAATGGCAATCCTAGGTCTGAGTTTATTAAGTGTAATTCACGTTGTTCAAAAAACGGTCGACAACGCGAATAGAAGGGACGTGGAGCAAAATACTCGGACGGGAGAAACTCACAGCTATCTTTTTGAGAAACAAACATGGTACCAAAAATTGGTTTGGTTGTTGTGGATCGTCTCATCCAATGCCGCCATAATCATCTCGTTAAATTACTGGATCCTCATTTTCACACCACCGACGGATTTCATGGACATTGCTGTGCACGCACTTAATATGGTTGTGATGTTTATAGAGCTTTTCTTGGGCTCCATACCCGTTCGCCTTTTGCATCTCGTGTACGTCATGGCTTTTGCAATTGTCTATGGTGTATTTACTGTAGTATACTGGGCTGCCGGAGGAACGAACGACAAGGGTGATCCTTATATTTATAAAGTTTTGGATTTCGATAATGGTAATCCTGGAACTGTATCTGGCGCGTTACTTGGCACAGTTTTTGTACTTCCAGTTTTGGTACAGTTTCTTCTGTTTGGTCTTTACCAGTTTAGATGTTTCTTGAAGAGGAAGATCAATGACATTTTTATTTGAGATCAAGTGACAAGTTATTGTTATTGTTATTATTGTTATATACTGTATAGTTTCTATTTATCTACTTTTTATTTTATTTAAACGATATAAGAACATTAGGGGCGGATTTCGGAGTGCTGAGGCCCTAGAGCAAATCTGGATTGTGGGACCAGTCTGAACACTTGCATGCACCCTGAACACCCTGAAACACCACTGCCGTCCAAACGTTTGCGCATGCGTTACGTTGCAGGGGCAAACACCATGCAGGTGAAGCAGGAAGATTTAAAATAGTTATGGCAACAATAACTGACGAAGGAAACCTGAGTTAGATTCAAATATTTATCTATATTTAAAGAGAAATTGGGTATGAAAATGACGGAAGGGGTAGCTCCTAATATATGTTATAAAGTCAGCAACAAAGCTATGCATGCTAAGATAAAAGATTGACCACCTTAGCCTTAGCATGTTAGTTGTAGTCTTATATGTATCTTAGAAAAACGTCGGCCTTTACAAAATGTAATAAAATTGTAATACATGCAGTTTCCCGCTCTATTTATATACGTGCTAAAGCCACGCGAACGTGCAATGTTTGCAATTGACAGCAGTGTTGCACCCTGGAGCAAGGATCTCAGGGCTGTCATTATTATCAAGTGTTTGACTGAAAGTGTTTGACACTAGCGAAAAAAACTTAATATGCTTCGCCTGCTTGTTAAAGAGCAAACTTATTATTATTATCCGAGCTTTAATGAATAAATTATACTTTGGCTGAATTAAATGAGTTTTTAGACGGGCCAGTTGGAATTGCAGAATTGTCATGCCGATGCCGATGCCAAGGCCATCTTCGGCGTTTTTCCACTATGAAACGTCCAGCGTGGAAGAAAAATGCCTTGGGTACGTACAAGGTCATTAGGCGAGTTTCAGGGTGTTGGGCGTGCATCATTCTTCAAAAAAACTGGCAAGCTCCACTCAAAGTAAAGATACTGTTAAAATCAACAAAGTATACTTTAGATACAGTTTCTGGATGTTTAACACTGTTATTCTGCTGTTGATGGCTCGCTAGCAAGTCTGTTTTCCATTGTTTACGATGCACGCGCTATACCCTGAAATTCGCCTATTGGTGGTAAAGGTCATGCATGCAACATTCTAAATTTAGTAAAGTGCTTAGCAACTATATTGCTTTGCATCTTAAAGAGATCTCGCAAATTTAAACTAATAAGCCTCACTGGCGTCGCCAAGACTTATTATCCCAAGATAATGATATCATTAGGGCCATTTAAACGGTAGAAAATAAGTCGCGCGGACGGCTTAATTAAGACGCGTCTTCTTTATGTCGTGAACACACTCGTAAGTCGCGACTAATGGGTTGAAAGCTAGTCCAAAATAAGTCGCGACTTATTAGAAAATGACCGTTTATACGAATGTGTTGAAGTAGTGTTCGCGACTAAGATAATACGAGTCTTGATCAGGCCACAACTTATTTTCTCCTGTTTAAATCGCCCTATTGTTAAGAACAATAAGTGCTATCATTTTACGTCATCAAATCCAAGATGGCGGTGCCCATGGCAAGATATCGCTTAAAATATATAGCCGCGTCATCTTATTTCATTTTATTATATGGCACGAATTACTTCCGGTAAAATCATGCACTGTGATTGGTTGCTGACGTGGCGAGATGTCTCCGTAATGCCCGTGGGCATTATGAAAATTGTTAATGCCGTATACGATTGGAAACAAACACAAAATCCGAAAAAGAAAGTTATTGCTGCAAAACAACGAAAATAAATGAAATAAATGACGATGAACATTATAAAAGTAAATTTTAGTATCCAGACGAGAAAGAAACAACAGAAAATAACGCTAGTCCAGTGTTTTGACGAAGTTAAAGGAAGCGAAGAACAAGAAATACAAGATTAATTTTGTAATAACAGTGCCATATAATAAACTACTTAACGTTCGGTCTTTACGGTAAAATATCAATCCTCGGCCTTGAACGTATTAACCTCTCTATCGCTCAGTCAACACAGTAACACCTCGGTTTGATATTTTACCGTAAAGACCTCCCTCGCGGATATTAAGTAGTTAATACAGTACATAAATTGGTGCTGAACTGAACTGAAAGATAAACTTTAATTTACAATAAACATTTACAAAGAACAAATTATTTAGCAAGTTGCTCTGACAATCAAGTAATATTAAATGGGTCAAAGCACTGAGAACGCAACTTATAAAGGCCATACAAAAACAGTTGACATAGAGGGGGTGTAATTAACACCATAGAAAGAACTTTCCCTACTAGTGAGGCAGCATTACCGTTTTCATAGTCTAACGCATCGTAAATGTAAGGTTCGTTATGTGCATTCAGTCCACCTGCTTTCCAGTATATCACAGAAAAGATAACATACACAGCAGCATAAAGCATAGTGTATACAGCATGAAGGAGCCGTATCGGTACACGACCGAGAAAGAACTCAACCAGAATGAAGAAACTATTAAGAGCGTGAAGGCTTACATCTATGAAGTCAGTAGAGCCTTCCACCACGAAACTCCAGTAAGCGATTGTCACGAGTATACCAGCACAGAAAGATACATTATAAAAAAGCCAAATCATTTGATGGTACCATCTGCACGGGGATGACTTAATTACAGTACGTTTCCTCTGTTTGTTTGGTATTTTCAAATCGACTTCACTAGCTTCCTTCATTCTTGCAGTTTCTATCGACGTCTCAAACGTACCGTAACCGCCTTGAGTATTTTGAAATCTGTTAGACCACACATAGTAAACGTGATATCCTGATAAACTACTCAGAAGAATAAAGGTTATGGTCAATATTGTGAAAGACCAATTAGTCAAATAGATGAACCATTTTGTTTCACCACTACTGTCTTGAAAGCCACTGCATATCAAACACACGACACAAAATATGGTGATCACCAGTCGGATAATCAACAGAATGGATGCGAGGAGTATCTATAATAAAGAAATTCGACAGCAATAAATGTACCATGGTTGCATCTGAGTTAATCTGAGGAGCTTACACATTAAAATTGCCACAAAGGGAAAAAAAGGAAGTTGCGTGTTAACTGCACAAAATAACGCATTTTAGTATAGCAATATGATATGAGCTAAACTGCTAAAGGATAAAGCTGCAACGACGACAGAGTTGATCAGATCAAAGGGTTCGTATTAGACTGAAATGGACGGACTAGACTATATATAGTGAATCAGTGCTCTGCATACACGAATAGATCATTTGTAATCACGTGCATGAATACGTGACATCGGACGTGCAGTTGGTTGATCAATTTCCAGTTAATTGCCAAAACAAACATGGCAATTAGTGATTTGTCAACATGCAGTACTTACCAACCAAAAAATCAACCAACATAGCGAACGTGACGTCATGTGCAACTATTGTCTTGACATTAATATTCTAATTCAGACCTAGGCGGGCCTACCCAATAACCCTGGCTTTCTCTTACGTTCTTGTTATCTTTTCCTAACCTCCCTTATCTTTTTCCTGTTTTCCATTATCTTTTTCTATATTTCTCTTTTACTTCATAAACGTAAGTGCGATGCTGAGTGTATTAAGTCACAGAGAAAAATCGTATTGAAAGATTTTCAAAAAAAACATGATTCAATGAAAATTGTGGGTTTTTTATCTTCTTTGAATGTAGTAAAAACCGAGCCTTCATTTCTAGATTGTCAGTCGTGTTGGTGTTTATAAAATAAACAGAATAATATATGGAGCAAAGTACAAAAAGCTCGGCAGTTTACCATCTTTTTAACGGAAAACTGACGGTTGTATGATACTTGTGACATCATACTGCATAATGACTTATTAAAAAAGCGGTTATCAGTATATAGTTATCAAAAGTACTTAAAAAATTGCACTTGTATGTATGTACCCATTACTGGTAACTAAACGTGCGTAAAATATTTGTACCAATCTAACACTGATGCTCTTTTTAAAAAGTCATTATGCAGTGTGATGTCACAAGTGATTACATTTGCACATGAAACAAACCTCGCAACATCTCAAGAATGAAGCAAGGAAACGAAATTCTACAAAGATGCATGTTACTAGCTTTGTCATTTTATATTAAGTGTCATTACCAGAAATTTGGGACAAGATGGTGGCGCGCGCGTGTATTAAGGACCATAATAATGGAGATTCTCAACAGTAAATAATAAGGAGAGCACATAATAAATCAAATTTTGCTTAAACGGTGACATATTTCTTCTTTGCCCGACTCCATTTGACTTCAGCATGGACTAAGGAACAGATATAACTAAAAAAAACATTTACTTACTAGCTAGTACTTCGACGACAAATTACTTCCCTAGCTCGTCTTATTTTCGCACTGAAAGCGCCACTATCCACAGTGTTAACCATAGCATGCAGAGCATAGTAATCTTTGCAAACAGGTTCTAGAAATTGGCCAAACTGACCGACTCACGTTGCATTCGGCATGAGTTAGTCTACTTCGAGAGCACATAAAGGTCCTCATTTGTTTCTAGCATAGTACTTCCAAAAGCGTTTGAACTTGCTTGATTTCACAGTCCTGCATGCACGATTTAGGCAAATTCTAAAGAACTACCTGAATAATGAGAAACACTAGAATACAGTAGAATGACACTCATTAGAAATTCTAGAATACATAATTATATTATTAGGCGAAAAAAACCGCTGTTAAAAAGTGGAGTGAAATTTGTGTTTAGGATAGATCTACGTGAAAATGTAGTAAAATGCCGAATATAGTTGTGATAACGAAATAACTGATGGAGCCCTTCGTCAGCGAAGCCCTTCGTAACCAAAGGACTTTCAAAGTTAAACAAAAATTCATAATTGAATGTAATTGAAAATAATTGAAATGCTGCTGCTGAACAGTCTAATACAACTATACAAGGGCACCTTGTATTAAAGATCAATAATCTATATATTTCTAAATGTAGAGAAATGTTCGTACAGTCAAACCGGATGTTCGTTCCCGCGGCGCGACCTTCCAATATTGACAGCAACATTGCAATGTTGACTTGCAAACGGTAAACGGTGATTTCTTGGCAAGTTGCAAAAATTCGCATTTTAATTATGTATCAGTCAATTCCAAATTAGACATTTTGGAGAAACAATTGACCATGTCCCCACCCCAGGGAAAGACAAAGTGTGCCAAGGCCCCACCCCTGGCCAACAAATTCAGGTCTAAACCCCAAACAAAAACACAGATAAATCGCTTCAAATCAACTCAAGAAGCACACAAATAGAAGACAAAACATCATGAACTCAAGGTAACGCTATTTTATTGACAAATTTGTCGTATTTTAGCTCATTTAACGCCCGATTTACTTGGAAGTTTGAAACCTTATATTTCAAACATATTTCCGTTAAAATGCCCGCACGGCGCCCGCCACAACTTGAGCTTGGGCTGCTGACCGAGTGCACAGCAAGTGCGAATGTTCCAAATCCCAACCCCCGGGTTATGTGCTTCTAGCGATAGCCCCAGCTACCCCTGGGATTAGCAAAAATGGTGAATGCTTGGGGGTGGCCCGGGGGGTGGGGGGGGGGAGGTGGGGTGGTGAGGGGGGTGGGCACAGCTGGAATTGACTGATACATTATAGTTAATTGTTCTGACTTTCAGTAGAACTTCATATTATGCGAAGTTCGATATTTAAAATGCGAATTTCTAGCAACGTTGCTGTCAATATTGTCAATACTGTCATTATAAGGTCGCTCGGGAACGAACATCCGGTTTGAATAATCAATTCCCTAATTTGAGTACAAGCTTGCTACCAATATTACTGTTCAAATTATTGAAAATGAAAATCATAGGAAATGCGTTGAGTAGCCGTAGTTTTCGCTATTAGTTGATGCTGTATAATGAGCTTAGGTTTTAGGTTTATTTAAACATATGTTTCATAAGAATTAAGGATGAATCGTTACATTGCATCCCTAGGATTAATAGTCTTTAACTCACGGTACCTCCGGCTCGTACCTGAAACTGTGATCATGAATCATGAATGATCAACTTGACATGTCATAATTAAAGCAGCAGTATAAACTTCTTAAAGCTTAAATTTATTCAACAGTTTTAAGACAGTTAACCATTTCTAATTCCTCTGTATTCATATAATATTACCCAATTGTTATGTAATGCGGGGTTTTATAGTTATATTCAAACGTTGCCAAAGGAAATGATATTTGGTCGTTCATTTTACTTGTCGACTTATACTCAGTTCGTACTGACTAAATTTAGTATTACTCGTAAATATACTGTTCTTACAGTTTGTCTTCAACTTACCGTAGAGGTTGTGAATGCGCTAACATCGTCAAGTTGTAAAGACAATCTCTTAATCCTCAGCTCTTCCTTCGGCCAACTCCACATTTTGATTAATTTTTGAGAAATTGTTTATCATTATGATAATTTTATAGGGATCGCATTTGTATTCAATATCACATGATCTAGCCTACAGATAACTTCCTCAATCCTAATTATCATATTTTTGGAATATTTTACAACTGTTGTTTGCCGCTACAAAAATAATACAATTATTTAAATGCATGTGCATGCAGAGTAGCAAACATCTGATAGGTTACGCCTATTATACATCGACTTATGATGTTAATAAATTGCACTGGGCCTTGACAAAAAATATAATCATTATGGCCCCGCAGTTTATAGTAGGTTGCTATACTTTCGCACACAGGTTGTTTGGATAGGACATTTCCGTAATTATGTTGTGTAAGAAATAAATTAGTTTGATTGATTGATTGATTGATTGATTGGTTGATTAATTGATTGATTGATTGATTGATTGATTGATTGATTGATTGATTGATTGATTGATTGATTAATTGATTGATTGATTGATTGATTGATTGATTGATGGATGGATGGATTGGTGGATTGGTGATTAGTGGATTGGTTCGATTGATTGATTGATTGATTGATTGATTGATTGATTGATTGATTGATTGATTGATTGATTGACTGACTGACTGACTGGTCAGTTGGTCACCTCACTTGGAAGAAGTTATTTTCACTTGCTTTAAAGCAAAGTGACATTGCGAAAATACTAATCGTAACCCTAATCCGCACTTAAGGTAGTACTGGAGGCTGAGATCGAAATTTTTTAAATTCGCTTTTAAACATGTTTTTGACAACATTTAGTGGTGTAGAACTCGAAAAAAATACTTAAAAATTTTTTTGAGTTCAGGGGGGGTGGGGAAATGAAATTTGATCTCCATATTAACGCTTTTTAATGTCGATTGTGGCTTCTGCTTTGAAATTTATGAACTGAAACAAAGAGGACTTGCTTTTCATACCAATACGAAGATTTAATCTCGGAGTCCGCAATCAGTCGATTAAATGTCGCTGACCTACACGCATTACGTTATTTGGCAAGATAACAGATATTCAAACACTTCGCAACTAAAATCTTTGAAGCGGACTCCGGCGGACTCCGAGATTATTTTTTTATTATAGGCTTGTGCACAATCACGCCAAATTTTGATCAAATCGATTGAAAAGAGAAAGAGATATGGAGGTTTAGGTCATTACACTGATGAAAATTTATCAAATAAATTTTGGCCATATTACCTCAAATTACCGCTTTTTTAACCTAAATTTTTGTCTATTTCGACTTGCCAACACGTTCCCCCATGTTCTGATGAGCCATCGGTGAAAGGTCAGTGGTCAATAGGTATAACGTCTCCAAATATGGACAAAAAAGCTCTGTAACCCCAATTTTTAGTGTGGGGAAATAGCGCGGGAACGGGATTAACCAGTTCGCTTAGCAACGACGCATAAGGTGTCAAATCGCGGCATGTCAAATCACAACACCCATCTCAAGGTGTAAATTCTGTCAAAGCTCGCTGTAGGAAAGCAATAACAAACGCATCGTCTTTCAGCCTCCATCTGTTTTATCTGCTGTTTTGGCGCGAACATTCATCCTTAGTTACCAAAGTTTGATCGCTCAAATCTCGAAAAGTATAAAAGGTAGAGATCTAAAACTTGGCATACAAACTTATCATTACTATATCTTCCAACTGACCAAAAACTGTTAAGATCGGAGAAGTTGACTTCAGCTCCAGTACCACCTTAAAAGGGTCTCTTTACCAGGTCTCAGCGCCGTCTGACGCTACTACTGTACTACCAGAAACTGGGGTCTGTGAAATGAAAACTGAGGAGGTAAGAATATAAATATTGGGCGATCTATTTAATAGAGCAGCAAGATAAAGTAGGTTGATCAAGAGATGATGAAATACATTACACGTCTAAACACGCCCGCCTTTTACCAAATTCAGCGGAGCCATGTGCATCAGCCAGGTTTTTACAAGATTATATCAGCAACTTTGATTCTGACATGAGAGGGTGAGAATGGAGATGGAGATCATTCATTCAGTTCTTCTGCATTGATCAGTTGTATTTTTATTTTGCACCCACAAATATCTCTATAGTTTATTATAAATACTCTACTATGTATTGGGTTTACATTTAATACATAATTGTTACCTCTACTGGGTTTCTATTACAGTGGTGGAAGATGTTTTATATTGCAGGAGTTAACTCGTCAGTAGAATGATGAAAAGTGTATTTTGCCCCTCAGCATTTTAAGAGATATTGGGGGTAGGGCCGGAGCTAGAGTGGGGTGTGGGGGTGTATGACAACCCCCCTCCCCCTCCAAGAATTGCTTTATTTGTACGTTCTATAGTCGGCAGACAAGAGATTTCAGTTGGCAGTCAGCACCCGCCAGCAGTCACACTTGGCAAGTACTAGTATTGATAAGTGATGATTATGTAGTAGTCAGCAAAATTGAGTGTAGAACCCCCCCTCCCCCCTGCAAACTATTCTGAGGACAGCCATTAGTCCACAGTCTATTTCTGGTTGAACATGTCAATCAAAAAACAGCTTTTTTATTATTTACTCTGCCCATGCAAAACCAGACAATTGACTTCAGCAAGTCTATAGACATTGGTGGTCAGGTGTGGCCTGGACTTAAAATAATTACCGGGAAATGGCCACTGGAGGGGCCCACCATCACACATTTCTAGGGGGTCCAGGGGTCGGAATTTTTTTGAATTTTGGGACTCTGAAACAGCATTTCCCACATTTGAAGACAATTTTGAGCAAAATATAAAGGTCTGAAATCCCATTTTTTAACAGAGTTTCTTGTCATTTTTAAGAAATATTTCTTTTGGCCAGTGGGCAAACAATGGTGTACTTCATGTTAACACCACATAACAGTTAATAGACATATTACACACCAGCGATTATATTAGTGGGCCCCCACTTACTCAGGATTGAAATGTTCCAGGGTCAGGGTCAATACTCAGACAGCCATTTCTATAGCCGAGGAATTTGTACTCAGATTTAGAAACTCAAAACAGCATTTTTATACTAAAAATTATTTTAGTTTACCTGCTTAAGGGAACTTACTTCAGATAAGCAGGGGCCCATACAATGGCAAGAGCAAGGGACCCACCAGGAAATTTCCCTGTGTCCCTGTAGGCCAGTCCGCACCTGTTGATGGTTACTATATTGTACATTAGCCTGTCTGTACATATATGCTGACCTCTGGACATGCATAGGGATGGTTGGTATGAGAAATTACAGCTATAGTAATAAGAATACTGGTATTGAATCACATATTGGTTTGGTGACTTTTATAGTCATACCAATACATGTGCTTTTCCAAAATACCAATACAGTATGTTTGTTGCAGTCATTCTCCAACAAGTCAAAGTAAAGGTCACCATTTTGACAGAATCAGAACAGACAAGCAGTCTTTCAACACCAAATATCTTCTAAACAGTTGGGAGGCCAACTGGGGGAGGGGGCACTATTAACAAATAGCAGCCTGAGAAAATCTGTGGAAAATATGACCACATTGTACCTCAAGCACAGGCAGCTAGACAAAAAGGCTTTACAAAAGACTCAAAACTGTATATACATTATACATGCAATTTTAGTAATATATTAGCTGATGGTATACTGTCACTGACCATTTCTAGATGTGCAATTGATGAATCATGTACTGTTAACCTCAAATCACCCATAATATAAGTAAGTATAAACATTCAGTTGTCCTTCAGCAGCATATATATATAAAGAAGAAGAATTAATTTCAAATGAAGTCGAATCACTGCATGCTGTAGAGAAAAGTTTTCTGACTGCCCCAACCCCAGGAATCGAACCCAAATATATATTAAAATATATATTAATAAATATATATTAAATACCAAAATATATATTAAATACTAAAAAAATACTAAAAAACAACAAACCAAATATATATTAAATACTAAAATATCATGCACAATTATAGAAAGAATTTTTTTAAATACCTTGCCTAACAAGATTTAAGATTAGTGGTGATCAGCACTAGCTTGCATTGGACTCAGTCCCATTTGTGCCTTACCAGATTTTAGCATATTATATTTGCACTTGGCCCTTTTAATTGTCACTTCCTTTTAGTCATCTTTCAATTTTAATTTTTAACATGTATAATTTGTCTGTCTACTTCTTGTCTGTACAAACATATGTACGTAAGTATGAATTATTGCCAAAATAATTAAATAAAGCTGTTAAAATAAAATTAAAATAAAATAACATGTAGCTTTTGCAACGCTACAGAACAGTTGCGTGATTTTTGTACAATACATGTTCTCTTACAGTACTACCAAAGCAAAGCTTAATCATGTCTGTGATAAAAGAAATGGTTAATTATTCTGTATAAAGCTTATTTGACATTGCTAGATAGCCTTTTAATGAAGCCTTACTATAGGTGAGTTTCAGGGTGTTGCGTGCGCATTATTTAAAAAAAAAACTGGCAAGCTCCCCTCAAAGTAAACATACTATTTAAAATAAACGAAGTATAAATGCAGTTTCTGGATGTTTAACACTGTAATTCTGCTGTTCTTGGCTCACTAGCAAGTCTGTTTGCCATTGCTTACTTTGTGGAGAGCCCGCCAAGAGCCTGCCAATTTCTTTGCAAAATGATGCGTGTGCAACACCCTGAAACTCGCCTATTACACCCATCTTCAGTGTTAGTTACAGTGTTAGCTACGGGGGTGGTTGGGTGACACCACCCCACCCCCACCCCCAAGAATTGCTTTATTTGTTCTAGTCAGCAGACAAGAGATTTCAGTTGGCACCCACCAGTGGCCAGACTTGGAAAATTTCACATAAAGATGTAAATATATTCTGCTAAGGACCGATTCTGGAATCGGGTGTTGTACATTTACATCACTCATCAGTTTTATCACACTCTTCAACCAGAAAGTGATTTATACACCTACAGTTACAGTAGTTTTTTTAAATATGTACAAAATATAATACTGTATTCTGGAATATACAGAATCTGAAAGGGATTGGAAAGAATTTTTAACAGTCATAGGACCTTTTATATTCATTCTGCATTTCTTCCATCCTGAGAAGGAATGGTCCAGATCACTGATCTACAGTATTAATTAATATATATTTTAATTCACATTTCTGTACTGGTATATACTTCCTCACCTTTTATAATTAAATACAAAGTGGTTTTTTTCTGGTATTTGATGTGTACAGCCTCTCAGTGATGAATTTATTTGGTATTTTGCGCCTTTGTTTGTTTCAACATAAAACTGGAAAAAACTCACTAGTCACCCATTCTCATTCCCAGATCCCCTACTCAGGCTTAGCGCGGCCACACGAAAATTCTTAGGAATTCCTAAAATTCCTAGAATTTTCGTGCGGCCGCGCAAGAAAAGTAAGGGATCTGGGAACGAGAATGACCACTCCCATGAACCGATGAATTCTAAAATCACAACTTCAAAACAACAATTGCAAGGTGAGACTGAAACGAGTGAAGTCACTGCAGTTTTGAATAACTACCAGTATCCTCTCCAAAACCACTTTTTGAAGAATAATTTCTAGTGGTAATACATATTTATGTATAAGTAACTTTATAACAAAGTCTTTATAACAAAGTGTTATCTTACTCATCTACGCACACTCTAATTGGCCAGACCCCTTTCATTTATATTTTAAAAAAGAGTATGGAAATCACGAATGACGTAAAACACTGTAAAACGGGTGTAGGATGGTGTCACCTGGCGGGAATAGCTTTCAAAACTGTCAAATTTTTATCTTGGTTTTCTTATTCTTATTTTATAAAAAAAATAAAACATAATCCCTCCTCAGTACGTTTCGTGCTTCTACTCAACTTCTTTCGTGTTGAAATGAACCTTTATTTTTAACCATTTTTTATTTTTTATTTTTTTTTTATTTTGTATTTATTTATTTTTATTTTAACCTATTTTTTACCCTTTTGAATTGCAGAACTTCAGAATTTGTTGTTAATATTAACTGTGCGTGTGAGTGTGTTAGTGTAATGTATTTGGGAAGTCAGTATTTGTAGTAATACGGAATATAATAATAAGCGATATACTAGTACAGTAGATGTGATATAGTAATATGTACTATGTTAATTTTTAGGGCAAGACACCATGACTAGGGCTGAACATCCCTGTTGTGTCTTGCCTCGTGTGTGTAAACACGAAAACCAAATAAATAAATAAATAAATAAGAATATATATGCACGGAGTTTTATGTTTTAGTTAAGCAGAGTGAGTTTTTCCAAGACTATCCAAATGGCGCGAGTCCAAAAGACGAGTGCATGCTATTTGAGCTTTTTGAAAAACTCGCGAGTGCTAGCCTGCTCGCAGCCCGAAATTTCTTCTAAACCCGGAAATTACGTAATTTCCGTAATTTTAATTTTAATGACGGTAAAGAAGAGATTTCGGGCTGCGAGCAGGCTAGCGAGTGCATGTATTTCCAAATTGCACGAAAAACCATGCTATCAGCCTATTACTTATTAATAGTACACATGAAAAAATGTCCAAGTCAACATGTACTTACAATACTATATCAGTGCCATTTCGTCCAAAGGCACTCCTCGTATATTTCATTGATTAAAAACACTTTGCTTCTTTCACCACTACTTGAAAAAGTTTGCTCAAAGCACTAAGAATCTTCCAGTCTTGCAGGTACTTTATTTGAAAATATATTAAAGAGTAAGTCAGCTTCAAATTTGAACGAATTGTCGATCAGTAATTGTCCTTCACTATTCCAACTCTTGGCCGCCATCTTTGTTTGTTTTGTGCAAGAAGAGCCTGGGGGCGAGGTTGGAAAATACCAATCACGTTCTACAACAAGGGTTCTACAACGGATTTTGACGGATGGTTCTTTTGGTCAGTTTATATTGTTTCTGGTTGGCTCATTGGATCCATGAGCGATATTCAGTTACGTTATCTAGATCAGTGGAGACACGCCGAATGGAGTACTGACGCAACAATGCATGTACAATATTTAAAAAGAGTTGGTAACAGAAACGATTTTATTCGAAATCTTAAAATTTGCGCCGCGTTGGCAATTCTCGTTGGGTGTCTTGCTCTTTTGTAATTCTTCTTTTATTTGTCTTGTAGCATAACGACGGTAGACTGCTTGCCTCAAAGCCACGATAAGAGTATGGCGAATAACGGTTCAACGAAAGATGAGGATTGCAAAGCCTTCATTCCGGTAATAGATATATCAATGTTTGACGAGTCTACCACTGCAAAAGCCATGTCAGTTGTTTCCGATGAAGTTCGTCGTGCCTGTACAACCAGTGGATTCTTCTTCCTGAAACCGACTCCAAATGTACAGCACTTGATTACGAGATTGATGTACACTGTACGGAGTTTTTTTGCCCTCCCGCTTAACGAGAAAGAAAGTCTAAACAACGATGAAACCACGTGGTATCGTATTGGGGACATAAAGATACCCGGTACTGGACCCGGATACCGGGGATTTGGATGCGATCCTAATTTCAAACTGGACACACGAGAAAGTTATAACTTTGGTGACGAGTCCGTGCTGCATAACAAGTGGCCGAGAGAAGGTATTTTGCCAGAAGACTGGAAACAGAACTTAAAAGACTACACCGACGGTTTACTTTGTACCTCTGTCATTTTGAGACGTCTTATTGCGTTAGCACTAGGACAAGATATGAAGGTTTTTGGTCATCCTGGTTATTTTGACGCCCCAATGTGGCTGGTTGGTATGGTGCATTATTCCGGAGAACTATCAAACCCGGAGTCTGGTATCCATAGTATCCGTCCCCATTGCGATGGCGGGATATTCACGCTTCTTGTGACGGACGGGCAGTCTGGATTACAAATTTGTCGCGATAAGACTCGGCCTCCAGAAGAGAGAATTTGGATTGACGTTCCCCCCGCTCCACGTGGATATTTCACGGTGAACCTTGGTAAGAATTTAGAAAGATTGTCCAACGGTATTTTTACGGCAACAATGCATCGAGTTGTGAACATGACCGGAAAAGAGAGGTACTCGAGTCCTTTCTTTTACGACACCAATATTGATACTGTGCTGGAACCTTTCTCAGAATGCTGTGTGGATTTCCCAGCTCGGTACACTCCAACTACGCCAGCAGAGCTTTCTTTACAACGCCTGAAAGCAACGAACGAGCGATTTGAGTGAGAGGTATCTCCCCAACATTCACGATCCAATAAACTCGTGTAGAATCTGGTGAGCCGACTATCAAATAAAACTGAGTTTAGAAGAAACTGGGCGATACAATTTCAGTTTCTAGCGCACTGTGGTTCTTCAGACCTTGCAAGTCGCTACTATTAAGAAGTTTCCCCAATCGTATGGCTAGTTTCGGTTTAAAAATATATGGGGTTGCATGGAGGTGCGGCGTTTTTGCGCTGGAAGGTGTACCTATGATGCTTATTACCATCAAGGATAATCCATGAAAAAAAGTTGCCCCAACTAAAGGTGCTGTTACACGATGCGATTTTTCTAGCAACTTGCAACAAATCACTGAATGTTGTAAGTTGCATAAAAAATCGCAGCGTGTAACACCCCGTAGCAACTTAAGATTTTTGTCATTTTTCCGTGTTGCAAGTTGCAAGAAAAATCGTATCGTGTAACAGCACCTTAAAGGCCGATTTCCAGTCAGTGGAATATTGCGAGCGGGCGGAATTTTTCTTTGTCTTGTGAGCACTCGAGCGGAACTAACCTAATTCAGAGCACAAAAGACAAAGAAAAATTCCGGCCGCTTGCAAAATTCCACTGACTGGAAATCAGCCTTAAGGCCTGAACATTTCAAATCACGAACGGTATCTTTCGTTCTAATTGAACAAAGTTTTATCCAACTCAGATCTCATGCGCAGTAGATATTCCGAATTGGCTTGTTCTATTAAACATGGACTTGATGCAATAAAAAATACAGTCAACTATGGCGTGTACAAGGTAATGGGGAATACAAGAAATGTGTTCGTGACACATTTAATCTTAAAGTGCTTATGAAATTAAATTTTTGCTTTTTATATTTGATATCATAAAAATATAGAAAATTCTGATATTCGTACATATGTTCATTTACTATTTACGTCTTTGGAAAACACTTTATTTTTCAGTTCAAAGTGGATAGCTAGGGCCGTGAAACGTCAACACAATAACGCGATCACAACAACTATTTGACGTCACACGGTGGATCATGGTGGATTTGTTTAGTCTTGACCACCTTGTGACGTCACAGGTATTGTTACTCGTCTCAGTCCTTGCTGACATTTCGACTTAAGAAATGCGACCGTTTAAAATAAGTTTAAATAAAGATAAAGGCTTAAAGCACCTTCTAAACACGTAAAAACAAAGTGAGCTTTGCAATATCGGCGATTTTTATATCTTTATATATATGAAATAAAGAAATTAGCGAACATTTCACAAGCACTTTAATAAACCCAACCAAATAAAAGCGAAATAGTGGTAAACTGCTTTAATTTTTGGAGCAAAATATTGACGTTGTGAGCGGAGCCCTTAGAGTAAAATATGAAGAACGTAATCATTTTTTATATATTTATTTTGAATATTTCTATATTTTATTTGCAAATATACATAAAAATTAATTAATATATAACTAGGTTATATTAGTGTTGATTCTACATCCTATATACGAGCTAACAATAGCCTTCTTTTTGTATCAATGACCAGCATGATAATTGAATATTTTAGAGTTAAATAATAAATCTAACGAAGTTACATTTAAAGAATTAAGGTGTTAGTATAAATAAGAGAATATTTTGGTGTGCAACGTCATAGTTCTGACAACACCAAGTACCTCAGTGCACAATGAGACAATTCTATTGGGAATTCTATTATGAACTATTTTGTCACGGGCCCATTCGCTTCCGCGATAGTGGAGAAGATATTTTTTTGTTGCTCGTCGATGGGATCGAAACCACATTTAACACACTCACATGACGAAATAGCTGCGTAGTAATACATCACCATGGAGCCATCTGTACAGGTCATTACGGTTACTCGTAAATCCATTGTTTTTGGTCTACAGCAGTAGCAGTCTCTGACGATTGCCGTGGAGTTTGATGTAACGGTTGTAGCATTCGATTCGCAATATCCTTTGCAGCTCGTATTGTAAACACTGTAACTGACGCATCCTTTGCTGTTCGTAAACGTTTTGTACTCTTTGACTATATCACACTTCTTGGGATACACCACCGGTGGTCCTGTCCAGCCTGGTACATATCCGCTTGTAGTAGGCAAAGGAACTGAAAATAATAAATAAAACTAAAAATCAATGATTCCTAAACAAAGAAAATCAATACTGTGGAAGAGGGTTTGAATCAAAGATTTTAATATTTGATTTTAATATTGACATTAAACAGCGCCACTGTAAAATTGCCATCGTTTATGGGTGTCTTCGGTAGGTAATTCTTCGTACGTGTCACAGCTAAAGGTTCCTAAAAGTGCTCCCAATCCCAACCTTCCTTCCATAGATGCCCCAAAGGTTGCATGCGGAGAAAGCTATAGAGTGAGCTAGCATTATCGGTCTGACGGCAAACAATCATGCCAAGAAAAACAAAGTGGTAATAAATTCAAGACACGACATGCCCTGCTTGCGTACACCAATTTCTCAATTCTAAGATAGGGTTTGTGTAGGGGGGTGTTTACATGAGGCCGGCCTTGAAACTATATATAAACTTGGTTTCTCTGTTACTCGAAGATTTGTGTCAATTGCCTTACAGCTCGTGACCGCCGGCGCCGGCGAATCATTTTGTGGATTTCAATCTCATTAAAACAACGTATTGAGTTTGAGAGGTGAAAGTGCTTCAGTTCGTTCTAGCAGACGACCTGAGATTAGGGTATAGGCCGGCGTGAACTGAACCTCAGGCCGGATTCATGAAAACGATCTATAGTAAAAACACTACAATTGACCCGAAATCGGGCCGGACATGAACTTATAACCCAGAAAGTGGTAACAGATGTGATTCAGGCAGCCAAATAGTCGTCTCTGAATATAACTTACCGCCATTTAGTCAAAAAAAAGTGGGGGAATGTATTGATGCAAATCGAGTTATATGCAGGTCAATGCGTCATTGAAGGCTGTTAGTGGACAAGGTATATTATATAAGAGCACTATAGTGTTTTTTGGGGATTGCTTGGAAGCTACATTGCTATTGTCAGTTCTCTATTAGTGACAACTGTCCTTCCATTCTTTTCTCTGGACACTAAACCTAAGTACGTACCACATTCATTGCAACATTGTCCTTCGACCCTCAATGAAGTAGTTCCCTAAATGAAAGATTTAAAAAATAATTGGTAATGCAGTAAATGTCTCTAATGATATGATGAGCAAAACTAGCAGGCAACATAAATCATCTAGTAAGGCGTCACTATTTAGAAGAAACGGAATGAAAATTAAATTTGCTTTATTTTCAAGAACTGAAAATTATCAAGAATTGCTTTTACAGTTTTTCCCATATCTCACTTCGTTTTAGGGGCTGTTTACATGAGCCCGGTTAACCGGGCTAGCCCGGCTCAGGCGATTGATTAGGATCTCACTGTGGTTTTGAAACTCGCGTAAACTAAATTTACAAAGAAGAATTGGTTTAGTTTATATGTAAACGAATCCTAACGTTGATTAAAATCTCCTTTTGTCGCCGAGAAAAGAATTTCGTGACACGAGTCAGCCCGGTTAGCCGGGCTAGCCCGCCTCATGTAATCGGCCCCTAAGATATGTTTGATATGTAAATGAGATAAACTATGACGTAAAGTTACGTGCAGATAAGTGTAAGTTATATGGAAAATCATATATCTTGACATTAAACGAAATTCGGTCTTGTTTAGTGTGTCGAGATGTCTATATTTGCAGATGTATAAATTACATGCATAAGTAATTTTGTTCAATAATCCCAAAGATAAACATGATTTTCTAATATATTTATAGTTTATTCATTTACATATCAAACAAATCTAAACTTGTGAACGAAGCGAGAAATGGGAAAACTGTAAAAGTCATTCTTTATTAACTTTCAGGAGATCTTGAAGATGAAACAAACTTAATTTATTTCATTTCTTCTTTAAAGGGGAAGTTCAGTCGAAATCTGAACTATTTTTAATAAAAGTCACTTTAGTATAAATACACAGTGATCGCAGAAATACACAGAAAATCACGCGCGCTGATTGGTCGAGCTACTTCGGACTAATTCTCGATCAGCGTTTATTCAAAATGGCCGTCAGTCAATTTACCAATGCGACAGACAAGGAAATTAACAACTTTAAAGAAAATGTTCTTAAAAATACGAAAATGGGTATTTATACTAAAACAATTATTCACCTCAGGCTCAGGGAATATCGGTGAATAATAACCTCGACTTCGTCTCGTTAATTGTTAATTGTTAATTAATGTAATACTAAAATACGAGAATAATAACGTCATTTTTTCAAATACGAGTGCACATATCGTAAAAGTATTAAGACAACATGCAGCTCGTAACAAAGACAATTGAAATATAAATAATTACCTCTGGGCATTCAAATAAGCACTCCTCAGCCATACAGCGCATGTTACTGATCGAGACACAGGTACAAAATTCACACTTTGTATTTGACCACGTTTCACCAACCTTAAGAGTTTAAAAAGTGTACGAATATTACGTACGATATATTAAAACTATAATGTTATAGTATTTTAAAGATACAGAAAGCAGAAAAACAAGGGTTTATGTGAGAGTTAATTGTTCGCAGGGGACTGTATGCTTTTCTTATCAAAATAGCATTATATACATCTGAACCTTTAGTTTATTTTGTGACTATATGCTGAAAAGATGGTAGCCAGGGCTATACCAAACCTGAATTAAACTAACGTTATTTATTTATAGTGGGTAGCCTTATAGTCATAACTAAACTGCTCCAAGTCCAAAGTAAATTGATCCAGTGTTACTATACAGGAGGAGACCAAGTACCTGGAGAAAACATGCGGCGTTTAGTAAGAGTAAAACGGGAAGCACTCTTCTCACATGCAATGTGAAATTTTAATCTCATACCTGCAATCTGCAACAATCACCCATGGATTACCGTTTATGTTGGCTATGAAGTACCTGGGTTATATATAGTACCTCGCATTCTATCAACTGTGAGCTGACTTACAACCTAACTTGAACTGCGCGTCCACATAATTTACTTGGAGCGAACTTTAACGGTCTATCAGTATATACTCATCCTACCTTGTAATTTTTCCCACCATACGCGCATGCTTTTTCTGACGGAACGGCAGGCTTTGGATCTAAATATACAAAGCGAGTTAAATCAGAGGTTTTCGCGAAATACATTAACATATATTTCATCTCACGCAGGTGTTTGTATCAAGCTATAAATTGCCCATATTTTTTTTTACTTTTTAAAAACGTTCATCTTACGCTCGAATGGATAATTCGAGAGTACTTTATGTAAAGCTGCACTTACGGTTTCGAGTTCACATAAACTTTCGAATTCTCCCAAACTCTCGTGTTTGCGTCAGGTTATATAACAATTGTGGCTATACGCACAATTGTCGCTAACAATTGTGGCTATCCACCTGTCCAAATTTGTCTCGATTTCAAACTATCAGTTCATTCAGAAAAATGACCCATGTTTTTTCACCATCTTTGGGTGTAAAGGTGTAAAATTGGGGAGGATAGAAAGGATTTCAAAACAGCCGCGTTTCTGCACGGGTCAATTAAAGTCCCAAAATGACTCTTGCGCGAGCTGGGACGTGATTGCAGGGGTGGTGCCACTAATTACTAACGCAGGGACTAAGTGTTCCCAACGGGGGTATGGGGCTGCAATGAAATTCTTGAAAGAAAGGTAAGTACTTACTGCACTCATCGCAACATTGGCCTGTAATATTTACTCTCTCGTAACCCTAAAAACAGAAATAATACTTTCGTCTGTGTAGTCGATAAATGCGACTCGACATGAAGCTTATCTCAACATACAACTGAGCCGCATGCAGATTACACGATTCCTTTGATGATGTTTTTATACTAGAAAAAGTTTAAGCCGTGTCGCACGTCTGAAATGGCTTTAAAGTCAATTTTGAAACTCATTAATAATTCATGAACCAAAAACAAAAGAAATTATTGTTTAATCAGTGCTTTGAAACCGGAGGAAACGGTACTAGTACTTTGAAATCGGAGGAAAAATACTAGTACTTTGAAATAAGGCAAACTATATTACGTTTCAGAGGTATCTTCGGAGTTTTGAGTTTGAGAAGTTAGTTCAGATACTCGACGTCGGACTTTACCGGGATTACAAAGCCCTCGTGCATTAAAACGGCTCGCCTTTTCAAAAAGCACTCGGACTTTGAAATCCCGGTAAAGTCTTCCGTCTCGTGCAGTATTTGAACTATTACGTATAAATGTGGGTCACAAAAAATTAATGAAAGTCTTAACTAGACGCACTAACCTGGATGCACTTATAGTTAAAACAATTGTATTAAATCTTGCCTAGCTTCCAGTATTATAAATTTTTGCCCGTCCAAATTACCTTCGTTCACCCGTATTTAGTTCAGTATATTAGTTTTTTAGTTAGTGTTTTAGTTCAGTATATTAGTATTTAGTTTCAGTATATTAGTTCTACTTTATCACGTGTCAAATCTAATGTAAATCAGGGTCGTGCATGTGCATAGCAGGAACTATAAACTGACTTATACTATATACTAAACAGTACAAAAATACAAATGACGAGTAGATTTTTCTAAAGATATGAAGTTTTATTCTTTATTAGTAGAAACTTACTAGTATTCTATTGCAAATGCTGTAATCTGATTGGCTACTCTACTCGATATCTATTCGTCAATAGATAGCGAGTAGCAAATTGAGTACCAGTACTCGCGCGGCTATGCAGTAAAACAACATGGAGGACACGAGGAGTGAAAGATTGTTCTGCCTTGGTTTTCACACAGAAACAACGGTTATGCTTCGTTGTTTGAAATAATTTGGAAGAACTAAGGTACACAAATTAGTTTCTACTAAAACAATTAGATTATCCGCTCTCAATTTCTATGAGATGATAGTGGACTCGAGCTCCGCTCTCGTCAACTATTCACTCATAGAAATTTCCAGCTCATAATCTAATTGTTAAATGGACTAAGGAGTAAGGTATTTATGCACAATGTCCTTAATACACCTTATTCCAAAATGGCCGCAGAATTAAAAGTCTTTTAAAATAAAGTCATAAAATAAGGTCATAAATTAGCCCTTATGAATTCGTTTTCATGTGGGAAATTCAACTGATTTTTTACTTTCAAACGAGGTCATAAGGGGCTAATTTGTATGCACGTAAACGAATTTTAATTCGGCGGCCATTTTTGAATAAGGTCTATACAAGGAATTCAAAAACTCATTAATAATTCACGAGGAAAAGACAAGGAAATCAGTACCATATCCGTGGTTTTATATCTGATAAAGAAACCTGATTTCGCAGTAAAACATTGCTGCTCATGTTTTAAATATTACTGAAAACACAAACTACTGAAAAATCTTCCAGCACGAACACAAATGGATGTACAACACATACCTCTGGACAAGTCATCGGGCAGGTTATTAACACGCACAGAATATTTTGAAAATCCGTACAGGAACACTTTTCACAATCACGTCTATACCAGATCTCGCCAAACTGAAAGAGATAGTAAATCGTTTGTTTCTTTTTCAGGAATAGTGCAAGGGGCGCCCGAGGCACGCGTGGGAATAAGATTCGCAGCCTTGCATGGTGCAATGGTTGCGAGCAAGTGCGGGGGGGGGGGGGGGGGCAGGCGTGTTCCCCACATATTAATACGAAAAAAGCTAGTCTAATATGAAATATGACACTTTTTTATTTTATCACCGTAAGTAAACATTTCTGCTGGTCAAATCCAGTAAAAAAAGAAAATTAAAAAATCTGGTTTTGCTTTAGCTAAAGACGTGTAAGCCTGGAGGCATCATGAAAAACGGGAGCTAGAAATGAGCTCGATCTAATCGTTTACGGCGGCCATATTGGTGTACTCTAACAAGATAGCGGCTATTATTGAATGCCGTTTCAATTAACTCGGTGGAATTTAGACCACGTCCACACGTATGCGTTTTCATAGCGTTTTTATATTGTTCTCGGTCCCCCAGGGGAGCAGAAAACAATGGTCTCATTACCTGAAACAATATGAAAACGCTAGGAAAACGTATACGTGTGGACGTGGCCTTAGCTTTATTGCTATGGAAACATTTTCTGTTGTTTCACCACCTCAATCGGGCCACCACTGATCACGTGAGCAAAAACGATCCATATAATTTATAGATCATGTTGTAACAAACAAAGAAACAGGCAGATAGTAAAGCGAATGTGTCGAGATTCTTCCGGTGCCCTAGGCTACTCTGGTGCCCTAGATAGTGCGACTTAGGCACTTATGTTACTTACAAACAAATATTCGAATATCACTTACTTGATGAATTTCACCATTTTCATCCCAACAGATCTGGGCGGCTGTAGTTGGCACAACTGTTGTCGAAACGGCCGTAGTCGGGACAGCCGTAGTCAAAGCGGTTGTAGTCCGAACAGTAGTCGGAATAGCAGTAGTCGGAGCAGTAGTCGGAACACTAGTAGTCGGGACGCTTGTAGGTGGAGTAGCAGTGGAGATAGCTATAAAAGAAGAAACGAAAATATCCTATTACATATAGACTAAATTAGTATAGGTAATCGCATGGGGCCAAGGAAAATTAAGGTTTAATTTCACAAGTGTTTTCAAAATTTTACAAAACTGCCCGAGTCGCGAAGCGACGAGGGTAATGTAATTTAGTAATATAGTGGGCAAAATTATTCAAGAGCTATGTTATGTCCAGAAAATGTCGAAGTACATGTACCTTATCACGGTCGGTGCTCGGCAACATTCCAATTTTCCTCGCTCTACCGCTGTGCCTGTAGCTTTCTTTTTGTAAACAGGCAACGGCCGTCGTAAATTTTCTGGTGTACAGTATTCATTTTCACTAATAGTTTAGTCATTTTTCCCCCCTTCAATTTTTCCCCCCTTCACTCCTTCGATAGTTTAAATTTAGTTCAAAGTAAACAAAAAAGCATTTTCAGACCGAAAAACCTTGCAGATTTGTTGAAAAAAGGTCAGTCCCCTGAAGTTCACTGTTGCTAAGTAACCAAGCGACCAATCCCGTGCAAGAACTGCTGATCAAGGAACAATCAAGTGCAAGTAATTTTGCCCTGAATTACAAAAAAATGCTCTCTTCATTAGCCAATCATATTCGAGTAATTTTGCCCTTTATACTAGAAGTTTTTATCAAAAGTTAAGTGCTGTGAGTTGCTACCATTTACTATTTAGTAGTAAAATACTTGTTATCGTCCGAAGCATTTTCAATTAAAGAGCTTAAGCATGCGACGTACGCGTTTTCCTCAACATGGACGTCACGCGTATAAAATCGAGCCATGCATTAAAGAGTGATGGCGTCAGCACTCTTGCTTGAAGTGAAGAACGGCAATCTATGCAGTTTTAGGTTGTTGATTTGCAGCAATAACGGCAGTTGTCGAAAAGTCCTCGAGGAAGAAAGACAACGTGGTGTAGCGTAGCGCACAATTTAATAATGCCTGTCGCTGATCGGTAGACATTGCGTATACCGAAGATCATCGCCCACGAAATCCTAAGAATCGAGTTTGTAAACGCCATATAAACTCGGCCCAGACCTCGTCAAGATTAGTGAGCTTAATTATTAGCTTCTTAATTTATAGTTTTGATTTTAGTTATTTATAATAAGTTTTTGTTTATCTCATCTTTGGGCTTTTGTATATTTATAATTTTTGGCACTTTCTAATAGGAATTATCTAATATTAATATGAATTAAAGTTCCATCCCATAATGATGAAACTAAACTGTACATAGAATTGTACAAAATATTATCGATTCATTAAACTGAACTGACCTGTGACGACACAATGACAGCATTCGTTTACTGGTTGTTTCAACTCGTAGCCCTGGAACGTTCAAAATGTAGGTCAAATAAGACGTTTATAAATATTATAGACGCGACCATACCAAATTGAAGAGACATGGAAAAATTGCTTAAAAGTGTGCAAGACTGGAAATCTGAAAAAAGTTTAGCCTAAATATTTTCGAGTTCTCATTTCCATAGTGGCGTCAAGATGAAGATAACAAAAAGAGATGGCTGGAAAACTAACTAAAAATGTTCGAGGCGACTCGACATTCTAAACTATACGAGAAATTCAGTATCACAGTATGTAAATACATGACTACAGATGAACTTCGCTAATTTCTCGGGTGTTTTTCTACATTTTCAAGTGAAACTAATTTGTATAGGTAATAGCATGGTTTCGAGTGCATTTTGGAAAAAACATGCACAAGCGAGTTTTTGAAAGACTATCAAAATTGCAGAAGGACGAGTGCTATTTGAGGTCTTTGAAAAACTCACGAGTGTGAGTTTTTTTCAAATTGCACGAGAAATCATGCTATTATACTTATTAATAATATACATGAAAAAATTTATCATAAAGAGAATCTTTCTAATCAAAATGCTTTGTTCAAATAACATACATGAAAAAAAATTAACAGGAAGAGCTTTTTTTCTAGTAAAAAATGATTTTTGTGCAAATTTAAAAAATTACAAAATTTGCACGGTATTTCATTTTTCTGCACTGAATTACACAAAATTGCACTCCTCTCAGCCATCAGAATTGAGAATTTTTTTCATGTCTATTATTAGCTCGTTAATATCATAGTGAGTTCATCCCGAGAATCAGATTATATACTGGTTTGTTTCTCCATTTGTATTTTTCAGGCTGTTAATTTTACTTATTACGTTAGAAAATCACTTTGAAAACCTCCATATATAAATTATAAAACAGAATATTTTCAGAACCAGAGCGGATTCAGTTTAAGTTTTTCTTTAAGGTTTAACTTCGGAATTTATATAGTAAAATCGTTGATAACAAGATTTAACGGTGTGTGAAATAGGGCGGGGCGGGGCGGGGCGGGGGGTTGTTGCGTTCATGTATTTCTAGTGCATGTGGTGCATTTTGCTAGCTTGGTGTAACAGACGTTTGATCGACGTTCAAAGCTCACACGCTCAGAAAAGATTAGAGCCTCCGACAAGGTTTGAACCCGTTGTGACTTTAATTTGATATCTATGTGCAAACGCGAAGCGACTTTTTCTTTTGTCTCATAAGCTCTGAGCTAATGGAACTAATCAGAAATCTATTGAATTCAAACAAAAGAAAGTCGCTTGGCGCGAAAAAAATCGCCTAGTGGAAAACCGGCTTAAGAGGCACATACTATCAATTTACAAACATAGCTCTCCATCCGAGTCTTAGTCCGAGTCTATGTTCAGCGGATTCTAACCCGTCATTAGAATGTTGCATGTTTGATTATCATTCCTGTCTGGGGCTCAGAAACCGCAATTTCTAAGCAATTGACCTTGACTGAACGTCTTAATGTTAATAGTGCGCGACTATATAATGACATTACCTGACCACATGTTACATTGCACGTTTGTTGACAAGAGAATCCATCGGCGAGGCAAACGCACGTCGTGCAGTTCTCGGTTGCGTAAGTTTCGCCAAACTATAAAGAAAGTAAAGTCGCCGTATTAATAATAATAAATTAAATCGTTATATCGAAACACAAATTAACAACCTCCGACTATTCCGCGTCAAACTTTCTCCATACTTAGTCCCCCATACCTTAAAAACTTTTCCATCGTGATAGCATGGACAACCATAGACTGGATCATTGGGTGAAACGCAATTTCCTTGCCGAAGGACAGTACCGTTCGGACACTGGCAACCAGGTTGGCAAGTAGTACAGTTCAACGATTGATCAGCCAGGTTTGCGCATGTCTTAACGCAAGCGCAAGTTAGATTTACGCATTGCATCATGGGAGCTAAAAATCAAATCAACGTATGATTAATGGACATGAAGCCACTTCGGAACAAGTTGGCGAAGTTATTCTAAATAATTTGCTAGAATATCGTCAATTATTATATAGCATGCTATCGGATACGACCTTTTGCGTAATCTGATTGGTTCCCTACTACCAGGCTATCAGCTCATAGTGTAATAAAAGTAGAGTGCTGCGTAGGCAGTGTAGAAACAACAATCGAAATATAGTAAGGTTAGATATACTGCTGAAACCGAGAACGTAGGAGTCTAACGTTTCGAGCGAAGGCCCTTCGTCAGAGAGAAACGTGAAGGGCCTTCGCTCGAAACGTTAGACTCCTACGTTCTCTGTTTCGGCAGTATATCTAACCTTACTATATTTCGATATCAGCTCATATCCTGCTAGTAGAGGAAAAACAAGATGGCGGCATGTTTTTTTAAACTGCCGAAAAGAGTTGAAATTGACGGATTTTTTATACAGAAAAACATCAACACCCTCAAACCAATGTATAAAAAAACAACATTGTGTAAAAATACATTAACAAATACACAATTTAGCATGTTAAATGGTGAAATGCACGTAAAAATTACGTCTTTTTACCTCAAAAACCCAACTAAATTAACGGGTTGATATTAATTTGTTGCCAAACAAAGAAACTCACGGTTAAAATCAAGCTACAACACACATTTCGTAGGAGATCACCAGTAAAGTTCTTTTTCAAAAACAACTAACTAAGTAATTTATAAGTAATATTGGGCATTTCACTCGATTACATAGCATGTTCTAAGGATTTTGGGTGAAGGAAAATTTGAGTGTAGAATATATACATTTTGAGACCAAACCGGGACCAGTTGCGAAAAATGCAACTACACGGGCCTTCCGGCAGGAATTGAACCCACGACCTTGCGATTCTAGTGCAATTCTCTGACCACAGAGCCACGGAGGCCGTTGCCGAGAGCTTGATCGTGAGTTCTGTATATATAATAAGGTGGTAATGCCAGGAGAGAATTGGGTATATTATAAGTAATATTGGGCATTTCACTCGATTACATAGCATGTTTCACTGCCGAAGGTGTTTGTTTGATTTTTTCATGAAATCAAAACCTTTTTCACGATAGCAACGCCAATATAAACAACTGACCCACCTTTTGATTTCATAAAGGTACTTTTAACCTTTTTTGTTGATCTGCTCAACATATTTTTTGCCTCTCGAGCAACATTTATACAACATTTCGAAGCTGTTTACTGAACAGCTCAGCGAGAAACTCTATGTGAATGCATCATTACGCATGGCGGAAGTATTAGTTGCCCATGCCGTTAGTTTGTTGTTTCAAACATTTCGCTGTAATTTTGTCTCTTGTACAGTGCTTGGTTATATATATATATATATATATATATATATATATATATATATATATATATATATATATATATATATATATATATATATATACATACAGTGTACATATACAGTATATATATATACAGTGTATATATATATATAGCGAAGACTTTAAGGTAACTATACTTCATGCTTTATATTTTGCTCTATCTAAATGGTATTGAGCACTCCAACATTTCGTGAACCAAAAACTCACTTTTATATATATATATAATAAAATAGTTATACCATTCGCTCTCGTTGTATACCAACTAATACCAACTATGAGCTCATGGTATAACTGTTGAATATCTTGCTCTTCTTGGAATTCGGTCCAAAAACAGTCGATTATGTTGATCAAATGGTCCATTTGCACGACGACGGATCAATAGTGTTCGGCGACTACAACTACCAGAACACTTCCCCAGTATCCCAATGCTAATAGACGGAGCATATTGACAAAAGCATTCTATATAGTAGTTGTAGCTACTTAACGTCATCGTGAAAATGCCCTATTGATGTGGCAATTGCTATATCGTCAACCTTATTTAAGCGACGAAAATTTACCACAGTCTTATTGTACGTGTAAACACACAATACACCTTTTCGATAATTACGTCACGCTGCATGAAAACGAGGCTCCCAGGCCAAAGTTTCACAATTTTGATTATCGTACCTGCCATATTTGTTTATGCAAGAAGATGGCTAATAACGTCCAAACTATATATGGTAGAAATACATCGTGTACGTATGTTGTTAGGCATTTCATAAGCTTTCATTTGATGTATATTTTAAGTTTCTATGTTGTGTGTAACTTTTTAAAATGTCCAAAATGTTCGCACCATTGCTCGTCAAGTAATAATAATGAAGTCCCACAACTGTTGTAGAATTTCGGATATTGTTTTTAAAATACATAACGCACAACTTTGAAACATATATCAAACAGAAGATACTGTAAAATGCTATTTGCGGTAGAACTTTCAAGTTTTTAGTTTAAGAGAAAGTATTTTAAAACTGATGGGAAAACGTACTATTATCTTGGTCTGAGTTGTAAACGAAACAAAGTTAACAATTCATCCATCAGACCAAGATAACATTAATTTTTCTCATTTTTAAAATACTTCCCCTCAAGCTAGAAACTTGAAAGTTCTACCACAAATAGCATTTTACAGTATCTTCTGTTTGATATATGTTCAAAGTTGTATGTTAAATATTTTGAAAACGGTATTCGAAATTCTACAACAGTTGTGAGAAATCCACATCATATTTATTACTTGACGAGCAATGATGCGAACATTTTGGACATTTTAAAAAGTTACACACAACATAGAAACTTAAAATACGCATCAAATGAAAGCTTATGAAATGCCTATAACAACATACGTACACGATGTATTTCTACCATATATAGTTTGGACGTTATTAGCCATCTTCTTCCATAAACAGATATGACGGGATTGCTATGATAATCAAAATTGTGAAACTTTGGCCTGGGAGCCTCGTTTTCATGAAGCGTGACGCAATTATCGAAAAGGTCTATTCAAAAATGGTTCTTACATGCCTTCTATATTTTACGCGAACTTGAGTTCTTGATTATGTAATTTGAGTTACGACGTTAAAAGTTGTGCGTAAAAGACAAAACGAAAATTCAAACCAAACCCACAGATTGGTTTGACTAAACTGAATCTAACGTAGACTCGCCCTGGATGAATAGTCTGATCAGGTCTGCACAGGTAATTCAGTTAACGGGGAATACACCTGAATTTTGTCAAAAAAAATTTTTTGTGATTCATTCACAATTTTGACTTTGGTGGTGGACTTTAAATGGGATTTTTGAAAAATCATATTTTTCGCACATTACAAACTTTGAATTGGTATAACTCCTAAAGTTTAATCAATTTACCTGACATTTTCAGCATTTGTTATTGTATATATTTGCAGCAAACGGATGATAGCAATTTAGGAAGGGGGAGGTACTTTTTGAAATATTGTTAGTGAAACTCGGAAACTGTTTAATTATTTACTTTTTGTTGCTATGGCAACAGAGACAAATATTCTACAACTTCCATCCTATTTTAGGTTTACCCCTAAACTACTTTAAAAAGTGTTTTCGATGAAACTTGCTGATGTGTTTTTGAGGAGTTAAAATTTTGAGAACATATACTGCGCGAGGCCATTTTGACAATTGATCGCTTCAAATGTAAATTAGAAAGTAAATAATCCAAGTCAATTTACCTTTAATATATTGCTCAATTCCTGTAGTTACAGAAAATATATGGTTGTCCATACTTTGGTTCAATATTTCAATGAGATAAAGCACACCAGACTATCAACACCATAAATAAATATAATTCAGGTGTATTACCCCCTTAAGTAAACCAATGCAAAATATCGTTCATTTTTGATTTTGTCCAACACAGAACTTTGGACGTCATAGCTCACACTACAATACCCAACCTCTCAAAAAAGGATACAAATATGAAAGGCAAATAAAAGCCATTGCATACATAACTGCACTGTCACTTCATTTGGGGTACGAATCGACAACTAGCTAGGCGACTCATCCTTATTCGCAAAAATCAAGAGCAGTAAGGATAAGCCCCACTATACACATTTAAAGGACAGTTCCATTATTATTAAAAGCAACGTTTCCCACCACAAGAAAATATATAAGCCAAACACCATGCAATGCGAAAACGAATTGAAAACAAATTTAAAATATTTACTTGTAGGTATGGATGTTGATATCTGGGTGGTCAAAGGCAGTACTTTAGTAGTCACAGGTGATACAGCAGTAGATACTTTAGTAGTCACAGGTGACACAGCAGTAGTCACAGGTGGCACAGTAGTAGTCACAGGTGGCACAGCGGTGGATACTTTAGTCGTCACAGGTGGTACAGCAGTGGATATTTTAGTAGTCACAGGTGGCACAGCAGTGGATCCTTTAGTAGTCACAGGTGGTACAGCGGTAGTCACAGGTGGTACAGCGGTGGATACTTTAGTAGTCACAGGTGGTACAGCAGTGGATACTTTAGTAGTCTGAGGTGGCACAGCAGTGGATACTTTAGTAGTCACAGGTGGTACAGCAGTGGATACTTTAGTAGTCACAGGTGGTACAGCAGTGGATACTTTTGTAGTCACAGGTGGGACAGCCGTAGTCACAGGTGGTACAGCAGTGGATACTTTAGTAGTCACAGGAGGCACAGCAGTGGATACTTTAGTTGTCACAGGAGGCACAGCAGTGGATACTTTAGTAGTCACAGGTGGTACAGCAGTGGATACTTTTGTAGTCACAGGTGGCACAGCCGTAGTCACAGGTGGTACAGCAGTGGATACTTTAGTAGTCACAGGTGGTACAGCAGTGGATACTTTTGTAGTCACAGGTGACACAGCAGTGGACACTTTAGTAGTCACAGGTGGTACAGCAGTGGATACTTTAGTAGTCACAGGTGGTACAGCAGTGGATACTTTAGTAGTCACAGGTGGTACAGCAGTGGATACTTTAGTCGTCATAGGTGGTACAGCAGTGGATACTTTAGTAGTCACAGGTGGTACAGCAGTGGATACTTTAGTAGTCACAGGGGGCACAGCAGTTGATACTTTAGTAGTCACAGGTGGTACAGCAGTAGTCACAGGTGGTACAGCGGTGGATACTTTAGTAGTCACAGGTGGCACAGCAGTAGTCACAGGAGGTACAGCCGTGGATACTTTAGTAGTCACAGAAGGCACAGCAGTGGGTACTTTAGCAGTCACAGGTGGTACAGCAGTGGATACCTTAGTAGTCACAGGTGGTACAGCAGTGGCTACTTTTGTAGTCACAGGTGGCACAGCCGTAGTCACAGGTGGTACAGCAGTGGATACTTTAGTAGTCACAGGTGGTACAGCAGTGGATACTTTAGTAGTCACAGGTGGTACAGCTGTAGATACTTTAGTAGTCACAGGAGGTACAGCGGTGGAAACTTTAGTAGTCACAGGTGGTACAGCTGTAGATACTTTAGTAGTCACAGGTGGTACAGCTGTAGATACTTTAGTAGTCACAGGTGGTACAGCGGTGGATACTTTAGTAGTCACAGGTGGCAAAGCAGTGGATACTTTAGTAGTCACAGGTGGTACAGCAGTGGATACTTTTGTAGTCACAGGTGGCACAGCGGTGGATACTTTAGTCGTCACAGGTGGTACAGCAGTGGATACTTTAGTCGTCACAGGTGGTACAGCAGTGCATACTTTAGTCGTCACATGTGGTACAGCAGTGGATACTTTAGTCGTCACAGGTGGTACAGCAGTGGATACTTTAGTAGTCACAGGTGGTACAGCAGTAGTCACAGGTGGTACAGCGGTGGAGACTTTAGTAGTCACAGGTGGCACAGCAGTAGTCACAGGAGGTGCAGCAGTGGATACTTTAGTAGTCACAGAAGGCACAGCAGTGGATACTTTAGTAGTCACAGGTGGTACAGCAGTAGTCACAGGTTGCACAGCAGTGGATACTTTAGTAGTCACAGGTGGTACAGCAGTAGATACTTTAGTAGTCACAGGTGGTACAGCAGTAGTCACAGGTGGTACTGCAGTAGTCACAGGAGGCACAGCAGTGGATACTTTAGTAGTCACAGGTGGTACAGCAGTGGATACTTTAGTAGTCACAGGTGGTACAGCAGTGGATAGTTTAGTAGTCACAGGTGGTACAGCAGTGGATACTTTAGTAGTCACCGGTGGTACAGCAGTGGATACTTTTGTAGTCACAGGTGGTACAGCAGTGGATACTTTTGTAGTCACAGGTGGCACAGCCGTAGTCACAGGTGGTACAGCAGTGGATACTTTAGTAGTCACAGGTAGTACAGCAGTGGATACTTTTGTAGTCACAGGTGGCACAGCCGTAGTCACAGGTGGTACAGCAGTGGATATTTTAGTAGTCACAGGAGGCACAGCAGTGGATACTTTAGTAGTCACAGGTGGTACGGCTGTAGTCACAGGTGGCACAGCAGTGGATACTTTTGTAGTCACAGGAGGCACAGCAGTGGATACTTTAGTAGTCACAGGTGGTACAGCTGTAGTCACAGGTGGTACAGCAGTGGATACTTTTGTAGTCACAGGAGGCACAGCAGTGGATACTTTAGTAGTCACACGTGGTACAGCAGTGGATACTTTAGTAGTCACAGGTGGTACAGCAGTGGATAGTTTAGTAGTCACAGGTGGTACAGCAGTGGATACTTTAGTAGTCACCGGTGGTACAGCAGTGGATACTTTTGTAGTCACACGTGGTACAGCAGTGGATACTTTTGTAGTCACAGGTGGCACAGCCGTAGTCACAGGTGGTACAGCAGTGGATACTTTAGTAGTCACAGGTGGTACAGCAGTGGATACTTTTGTAGTCACAGGTGGCACAGCCGTAGTCACAGGTGGTACAGCAGTGGATACTTTAGTAGTCACAGGAGGCACAGCAGTGGATACTTTAGTAGTCACAGGTGGTACGGCTGTAGTCACAGGTGGCACAGCAGTGGATACTTTTGTAGTCACAGGAGGCACAGCAGTGGATACTTTAGTAGTCACAGGTGGTACAGCTGTAGTCACAGGTGGTACAGCAGTGGATACTTTTGTAGTCACAGGAGGCACAGCAGTGGATACTTTAGTAGTCACAGGAGGCACAGCAGTGGATACTTTAGTAGTCACAGGTGGTACAGCTGTCGTCACAGGTGGTACAGCAGTGGATACTTTAGTCGTCACAGGTGGTACAGCAGTGGATACTTTAGTAGTCACAGGTGGTACAGCAGTGGATACTTTTGTAGTCACAGGTGGCACAGCCGTAGTCACAGGTGGTACAGCGGTGGATACTTTACTAGTCACAGGAGGTACAGCTGTAGATACTTTAGTAGTCACTGGTGGCACAGCAGTAGATACTTTAGTTGTCAGAGGTGGTACAGCAGTGGATACTTTAGTAGTCACAGGTGGCACAGCAGTGGATACTTTAGTAGTCACAGGTGGTACAGCAGTGGATACTTTTGTAGTCACAGGTGGCACAGCCGTAGTCAGAGGTGGTATAGCAGTGGATACTTTAGTAGTCACAGGAGGCACAGCAGTGGATACTTTAGTAGTCACAGGTGGTACAGCAGTGGATACTTTAGTTGTCACAGGTGGTACAGCAGTGGATACTTTAGTAGTCACAGGTGGTACAGCAGTGGATACTTTAGTAGTCACAAGTGGTACAGCAGTGGATACTTTAGTAGTCACAGGTGGCACAGCTGTAGATACTTTAGTAGTCACAGGTGGTACAGCAGTGGATACTTTTGTAGTCACAGGTGGCACAGCCGTAGTCAGAGGTGGTACAGCAGTGGATACTTTAGTAGTCACAGGAGGCACAGCAGTGGATAGTTTAGTAGTCACAGGTGGTACAGCAGTGGATACTTTAGTAGTCACAGGAGGTACAGCTGTAGATACTTTAGTAGTCACAGGAGGTACAGCAGTGGATACTTTAGTAGTCACAGGTGGTACAGCAGTGGATACTTTTGTAGTCACAGGTGGCACAGCCGTAGTCACAGGTGGTACAGCAGTGGATACTTTAGTAGTCACAGGAGGCACAGCAGGGGATACTTTAGTCGTCACACGTGGCACAGCAGTGGATACTTTAGTAGTCACAGGTGGTACAGCAGTGGATACTTTTGTAGTCACAGGTGGCACAGCCGTAGTCACAGGTGGTACAGCAGTGGATACTTTAGTAGTCACAGGTGGTACAGCAGTGGATACTTTAGTAGTCACTGGTGGTACAGCAGTGGATACTTTTGTAGTCACAGGTGGCACAGCCGTAGTCACAGGTGGTACAGCAGTGGATACTTTAGTAGTCACAGGTGGTACAGCAGTGGATACTTTTGTAGTCACAGGTGGCACAGCAGTGGACACTTTAGTAGTCACAGGAGGCACAGCAGTGGATACTTTAGTAGTCACAGGTGGTACAGCTGTAGTCGCAGGTGGTACAGCAGTGGATACTTTAGTAGTCACAGGAGGCACAGCAGTGGATACTTTAGTAGTCACAGGTGGTACAGCAGTGCATACTTTAGTAGTCACAGGTGGTACAGCAGTGGATACTTTTGTAGTCACAGGTGGCACAGCAGTGGACACTTTAGTAGTCACAGGTGGCACAGCAGTGGACACTTTAGTAGTCACAGGTGGTACAGCAGTGGATACTTTAGTAGTCACAGGTGGTACAGCAGTGGATACTTTAGTAGTCACAGGTGGTACAGCAGTGGATACTTTTGTAGTCACAGGTGGCACAGCAGTGGACACTTTAGTAGTCACAGGTGGTACAGCAGTGGATACTTTAGTAGTCACAGGTGGTACAGCAGTGGATACTTTAGTAGTCACAGGTGGTACAGCAGTGGATACTTTTGTAGTCACAGGTGGCACAGCAGTGGACACTTTAGTAGTCACAGGTGGTACAGCAGTGGATACTTTAGTAGTCACAGGTGGTACAGCAGTGGATACTTTAGTCGTCACAGGTGGTACAGCAGTGGATACTTTAGTCGTCACAGGTGGTACAGCAGTGGATACTTTAGTCGTCACAGGTGGTACAGCAGTGGATACTTTAGTCGTCACAGGTGGTACAGCAGTGGATACTTTAGTCGTCACAGGTGGTACAGCAGTGGATACTTTTGTAGTCACAGGTGGCACAGCAGTGGATACTTTAGTAGTCACAGGTGGTACAGCAGTGGATACTTTTGTAGTCACAGGTGGCACAGCCGTAGTCACAGGTGGTACAGCAGTGGATACTTTAGTAGTCACAGGTGGTACAGCAGTGGATACTTTTGTAGTCACAGGTGGTACAGCAGTGGATACTTTTGTAGTCATAGGTGGCACAGCCGTAGTCACAGGTGGTACAGCAGTGGATACTTTAGTAGTCACAGGTGGTACAGCAGTGGATACTTTTGTAGTCACAGGTGGCACAGGTAGTCACAGGTGGTACAGCAGTGGATACTTTAGTAGTCACAGGTGGCACAGCAGTGGACCTTTGTAGTCACAGGTGGTACAGCAGTGGATACTTTAGTAGTCACAGGTGGTACAGCAGTGGATACTTTAGTAGTCACAGGTGGTACAGCAGTGGATACTTTAGTAGTCACAGGTGGTACAGCAGTGGATACTTTAGTAGTCACAGGTGGTACAGCAGTGGATACTTTAGTAGTCACAGGTGGTACAGCAGTGGATACTTTAGTAGTCACAGGTGGTACAGCAGTGGATACTTTAGTAGTCACAGGGGTACACGGATACTTTAGTAGTCCAGGTGGTACACTTTGGATCTAGTAGTCACAGGTGGTACAGCAGTGGATACTTTAGTAGTCACAGGTGGTACAGCAGTGGATACTTTAGTAGTCACAGGTGGTACAGCAGTGGATACTTTAGTAGTCACAGGTGGTACAGCAGTGGATACTTTAGTAGTCACAGGTGGTACAGCAGTGGATACTTTAGTAGTCACAGGTGGTACAGCAGTGGATACTTTAGTAGTCACAGGTGGTACAGCAGTAGATACTTTAGTAGTCACAGGTGGTACAGCAGTGGATACTTTTGTAGTCACAGGTGGCACAGCAGTGGATACTTTAGTAGTCACAGGTGGTACAGCAGTGGATACTTTAGTAGTCACAGGTGGTACAGCAGTGGATACTTTAGTAGTCACAGGTGGTACAGCAGTGGATACTTTAGTAGTCACAGGTGGTACAGCAGTGGATACTTTAGTAGTCACAGGTGGTACAGCAGTGGATACTTTAGTAGTCACAGGTGGTACAGCAGTGGATACTTTAGTAGTCAGCAGTGTGGCACAGCAGTGGATACTTTAGTAGTCACAGGTGGTACAGCGGTAGTCACAGGTGGCACAGCAGTGGATACTTTAGTAGTCACAGGTGGTACAGCAGTAGTCACACGTGGCACAGCAGTGGATACTTTAGTAGTCACAGGTGGCACAGCTGTAGATACTTTAGTAGTCACAGGTGGTACAGCAGTGGATACTTTTGTAGTCACAGGTGGCACAGCCGTAGTCAGAGGTGGTACAGCAGTGGATACTTTAGTAGTCACAGGAGGCACAGCAGTGGATAGTTTAGTAGTCACAGGTGGTACAGCAGTGGATACTTTAGTAGTCACAGGAGGTACAGCTGTAGATACTTTAGTAGTCACAGGAGGTACAGCAGTGGATACTTTAGTAGTCACAGGTGGTACAGCAGTAGATACTTTTGTAGTCACAGGTGGCACAGCCGTAGTCACAGGTGGTACAGCAGTGGATACTTTAGTAGTCACAGGAGGCACAGCAGGGGATACTTTAGTCGTCACACGTGGCACAGCAGTGGATACTTTAGTAGTCACAGGTGGTACAGCAGTGGATACTTTTGTAGTCACAGGTGGCACAGCCGTAGTCACAGGTGGTACAGCAGTGGATACTTTAGTAGTCACAGGTGGTACAGCAGTGGATACTTTAGTAGTCACAGGTGGTACAGCAGTGGATACTTTTGTAGTCACAGGTGGCACAGCCGTAGTCACAGGTGGTACAGCAGTGGATACTTTAGTAGTCACAGGTGGTACAGCAGTGGATACTTTTGTAGTCACAGGTGGCACAGCCGTAGTCACAGGTGGTACAGCAGTGGATACTTTAATAGTCACAGGTGGTACAGCTGTAGTCACAGGTGGTACAGCAGTGGATACTTTTGTAGTCACAGGAGGCACAGCAGTGGATACTTTAGTAGTCACAGGTGGCACAGCAGTGGAACTTTAGTAGTCACAGGTGGACAGCAGTGGATACTTTAGTAGTCACAGGTGGACAGCGTAGTCACAGGTGGTACAGCAGTGGATACTTTAGTAGTCACAGGAGGACAGCAGTGGATACTTTAGTAGTCACAGGTGGCAGTGGATACAGCAGTGGATACTTTGTAGTCACAGGTGGACAGCGTGGATAGTATCACAGGTGGTACAGCAGTGGATACTTTAGTAGTCACAGGTGGGGACAGCAGTGGATACTTTAGTAGTCACAGGTGGTACAGCAGTGGATACTTTAGTAGTCACAGGTGGTACAGCAGTGTAGTAGTCACAGGTGGTACAGCAGTGGATACTTTGTAGTCACAGGTGGTACAGCAGTGGATACTTTAGTAGTTGGTAGCAGCAGTAGTCACAGGTGGTACAGCAGTGGATACTTTGTAGTACAGGTGGACAGCAGTGGATACTTTACACAGGTGGCACAGCAGTGGACACTTTAGTAGTCACAGGTGGCACAGCAGTGGATACTTTAGTAGTCACAGGTGGTACAGCTGTAGTCACAGGTGGTACAGCAGTGGATACTTTAGTAGTCACAGGAGGCACAGCAGTGGATACTTTAGTAGTCACAGGTGGTACAGCAGTGGATACTTTAGTAGTCACAGGTGGTACAGCAGTGGATACTTTTGTAGTCACAGGTGGCACAGCAGTGGACACTTTAGTAGTCACAGGTGGTACAGCAGTGGATACTTTAGTAGTCACAGGTGGTACAGCAGTGGATACTTTAGTAGTCACAGGTGGTACAGCAGTGGATACTTTGTAGTCACAGGTGGACAGCAGTGGAACTTTAGTAGTCACAGGTGGTACAGCAGTGGATACTTTAGTAGTCACAGGTGCAGTGATACTTAGGTGAGACAGTAGTCACAGGTGGATGGATACTTTAGTAGTCACAGGTGGTACAGCAGGATGGTACAGCAGTGGATACTTTAGTAGTCACAGGTGGTACAGCAGTGGATACTTTAGTAGTCACAGGTGGTACAGCAGTGGATACTTTAGTCGTCACAGGTGGTACAGCAGTGGATACTTTAGTCGTCGCAGGTGGTACAGCAGTGGATACTTTAGTCGTCACAGGTGGTACAGCAGTGGATACTTTAGTCGTCACAGGTGGTACAGCAGTGGATACTTTAGTCGTCACAGGTGGTACAGCAGTGGATACTTTAGTAGTCACAGGTGGCACAGCAGTGGATACTTTTGTAGTCACAGGTGGCACAGCAGTGGACACTTTAGTAGTCACAGGTGGTACAGCAGTGGATACTTTAGTAGTCACAGGTGGTACAGCAGTGGATACTTTAGTCGTCACGGGTGGTACAGCAGTGGATACTTTAGTCGTCGCAGGTGGTACAGCAGTGGATACTTTAGTCGTCACAGGTGGTACAGCAGTGGATACTTTAGTCGTCACAGGTGGTACAGCAGTGGATACTTTAGTCGTCACAGGTGGTACAGCAGTGGATACTTTAGTCGTCACAGTTGGTACAGCAGTGGATACTTTTGTAGTCACAGGTGGCACAGCAGTGGATACTTTTGTAGTCACAGGTGGCACAGCAGTGGATACTTTTGTAGTCACAGGTGGCACAGCCGTAGTCACAGGTGGTACAGTAGTGGATACTTTAGTAGTCACAGGTGGTACAGCAGTGGATACTTTTGTAGTCACAGGTGGTACAGCAGTGGATACTTTTGTAGTCATAGGTGGCACAGCCGTAGTCACAGGTGGTACAGCAGTGGATACTTTAGTAGTCACAGGTGGTACAGCAGTGGATACTTTTGTAGTCACAGGTGGCACAGCCGTAGTCACAGGTGGTACAGCAGTGGATACTTTAGTAGTCACAGGAGGCACAGCAGTGGACACTTCAGTAGTCACAGGTGGTACAGCAGTGGATACTTTAGTAGTCACAGGAGGTACAGCTGTAGATACTTTAGTAGTCACAGGTGGTACAGCAGTGGATACTTTAGTAGTCACAGGTGGTACAGCAGTGGATACTTTAGTAGTCACAGGTGGTACAGCGGTGGATACTTTAGTAGTCACAGGAGGTACAGCTGTAGATACTTTAGTAGTCGCAGGTGGTACAGCAGTGGATGCTTTAGTAGTCACAGGTGGTACAGCAGTGGATACTTTAGTAGTCACAGGTGGAACAGCAGTGGATGCTTTAGTAGTCACAGGTGGTACAGCAGTGGATACTTTAGTAGTCACAGGTGGTACAGCAGTAGATACTTTAGTAGTCACAGGTGGTACAGCAGTGGATACTTTAGTAGTCACAGGTGGTACAGCAGTGGATACTTTAGTAGTCACAGGTGGTACAGCAGTGGATGCTTTAGTAGTCACAGGTGGTACAGCAGTGGATACTTTAGTAGTCACAGGTGGAACAGCAGTGGATGCTTTAGTAGTCACAGGTGGTACAGCAGTGGATACTTTAGTAGTCACAGGTGGTACAGCAGTGGATACTTTAGTAGTCACAGGTGGAACAGCAGTGGATGCTTTAGTAGTCACAGGTGGTACAGCTGTAGATACTTTAGTAGTCACAGGTGGCACAGCAGTGGATACTTTAGTAGTCACAGGTGGTACAGCGGTAGTCACAGGTGGCACAGCAGTGGATACTTTAGTAGTCACAGGTGGTACAGCAGTAGTCACACGTGGCACAGCAGTGGATACTTTAGTAGTCACAGGTGGCACAGCAGTGGGTACTTTAGTAGTCACAGGTGGCACAGCAGTGGATACTTTAGTAGTCACAGGTGGCACAGCAGTAGTCACAGGTGGCACAGCAGTGGATACTTTAGTAGTCACAGGTGGTACAGCAGTGGATACTTTAGTAGTCACAGGTGGTACAGCAGTGGTCACAGGTGGCACAGCAGTAGTCACAGGAGGCACAGCAGTGGATACTTTAGTAGTCACAGGTGGCACAGCAGTAGTCACAGGTGGTACAGCAGTGGATACTTTAGTAGTCACAGGTGGTACAGCAGTGGTCACAGGTGGCACAGCAGTAGTCACAGGAGGCACAGCAGTGGATACTTTAGTAGTCACAGGTGGCACAGCAGTAGTCACAGGTGGTACAGCAGTGGATACTTTAGTAGTCACACGTGGCACAGCAGTGGGTACTTTAGTAGTCACAGGTGGCACAGCAGTGGATACTTTAGTAATCACAGGTGGCACAGCAGTAGTCACAGGTGGTACAGCAGTGGATACTTTAGTAGTCACAGGTGGCACAGCAGTAGTCACAGGTGGTACAGCAGTGGATACTTTAGTAGTCACAGGAGGTACAGCAGTGGATACTTTAGTAGTTACAGGTGGTACAGCAGTGGATACTTTAGTAGTTACAGGTGGCACAGCAGTAGATACTTTAGTAGTTACAGGTGGTACAGCAGTTGATACTTTAGTAGTCAGAGGTGATACAGCGGTAGTCACAGGTGGTACAGCAGTGGATACTTTAGTAGTCACAGGTGGTACAGCAGTGGATACTTTAGTAGTCGCAGGTGGCACAGCAATTGATACTTTAGTAGTCACAGGTGGCACAGCAGTAGTGACTTTGGTGGTGGTGGTGGTGAGTAGTTTTATACTTGAATGTTTAATAGTGGTTTGAGGAGGTTTAATTGTAACAGGTATACACAAGCAGCACCCTTCGGCCGGGTGTTGAATGTTTTCACCCTAAGAATACAAAACACTGATAAATTAGAAAAGATGAAAGATTTTATTAATTGTTAAAGATTTTATGTTAAATATCGGTATAAAAAGGTTTGAACCATTCATTCAAATGTCCTTATTTTGTTAATAATCTTTTAGAAAATCTACCACTTCGGAACCTCTACATTCATTTCGAAACCCGAAGACAATTAGGGAAAAAAAAGTGCATTTAAAACGGAAATAAACGTTCAAAATACTCCGCTATGTTTTAGTACAATATTGTTATAAGTAATCAGTTAGCGGTTTGACGAGGTAAATTATTTTTGGAATCTTGTGCGTATATAGTAAGATAATTTCCGGTCTGATTTTGAGTGGTCAAAGTTACTCTTTATGTAGATTTAAAAGTGATAGCCTGTTAAACTCGAAAAGCGGAGCGTTTTGTTATTTTAAAATTACTCCTTTTTCTTTTTTAAAATAATCCGGGTGTTGAAATGACTCCATATGTGCTAAAGATGTAGACATTTATTTTTCCTGTTTAAGACAATGTCTTAAAAAACTCGTTAATTTATGGGGAAAACGCTGAGGAAGTCGAAGTCCGTACACCATGCATCTCCGTTGGTTTTATATCTGATAAAGAATCTTCCTAATTTATATGAACTTAAGCTTAGGTTTCCCCGGCTTAGACAGGGTGATTTTTCAAACTAACTTACCAAATAGGTCGATTCTAAAGCTATATCGCGCCTCATGTTTTAATGCTGCTCAAGTTTTAACCCTTTCATGCCCATCGTTTTTGTCGAACAACTTTATCTTTTTACTCGGTCTAACACCAGACGATTTTACTCGTCAGGGGGGAGAACTCGCGGAGAGCCATGCGTGAAAGGCTTAAATACTAGTTCTCAAACTCATCAATAATTCATGAGGAAACTACCAAAAAACAAATGTTTAGCAGAATTTAGAAATCGGAGTAGGATTACAGTCAAATTTAGCAAACTTTGAAGTTGCTTTTCTCTAAAAATAGATTCTATCGGTGCTCATCCTCCGATATCTAAATACAGCTAAGATGGTTAAAGAACGTTGCTTCGCCTCGTATTTTCAACCTAGACCAAGGACTCGTGTTGGATAGATTACTTAATGCTATAAAGGCCACAAAGGTCGCAAACAGCTCAAGTACCAATAGTATCAGTATAATAGTAGTATAATTACAATAGTATACACCAATGCCGAACATCTCCACCTTAACGTCATGTAGTTTCAGTATAATATTAGTATAATTAGTATCAGTAGTATTAGTATCAATAGTATCAGTATAATATTAGTATAATTGCAATAGTATACACCAATGCCGAACATCCCCACCTTAACGTCATGTAGTTTCAGTTTAATATTAGTATCAGTAGTATTAGTATCGGTATAATATTAGTATAATTGCAATAGTATACACCAATGCCGAACATCCCCACCTTAACGTCATGTAGTTTCAGTATAATATTAGTATAATTAGTATCAGTAGTATTAGTATCAATAGTATCAGTATAATATTAGTATAATTGCAATAGTATACACCAATACCGAACATCCCCACCTTAACGTCATGTAGTTTCAGTATAATATTAGTATAATTAGTATCAGTAGTATTAGTATCAATAGTATCAGTATAATATTAGTATAATTGCAATAGTATACACCAATACCGGATATTTCTCATGCCGAACATCCCCACCTTAACGTCATGTGGTCCAAAACGACATCAATGTAAATACCTTTATTTGCGCAAAGGACTAGACAGATCCCACAATCTAAAACACTACAGTTTCATCTACACAAGACACATTACTGCATAAAATATCTACTTTGTTATTCACCCTAACTTTGATTAACTCTGGACGGCATTCGACTTTCGTCTTATCTATTTTACTTTGGCTAAAGGTGAGGTAATACGGGCAACATTTTTCTTCAACTTGCAACGCAACTTTGTTGTGTTGCAAGTTGAAAAGCGTTGTTGCACGTCTTACCACCCACCTTCAACATTGTCACGCAACAATGATTTTGTTGTAAGTTGGAAAAAATTTGTTGGTGGACTCCAGTTGTACTTGCTGCAACATACTGATTCGACTTGCAACAAAATCATTGTTGCGTGACAATGTTTATGGTGGGTGGTAATACGTGTGGTAACGCTATTCAACTTGCAACGCAACAATGTTGCAGCAATAGACCTTTCCGCATGAAGTGCGTGGATAACGCGTTGAGAGATTTGATTGGCTCTCGCAAAACTTCGGACATCCAAAACTTCGGACAAACATTGGACATCAGCCAATCAGATTTGTCAAAAAGAAAGATCATGCGATCCATTTACTTCATGGGGAAAGGACGTATTTGTTGCTCGTGTTACTTCACCTTAACGCCAGACGATTTTACACGTCACAGGAAACCCCACTGACGGGAAAGAGGCAATTACTAATGTTAAAGTGTCACTAAGATGAAAAAAGGTCCGCTATGCGTACACGTATCTGCGCAAACCCACCACTGTGAGAATCATGTCAAGATCTTGTGTGATCTTGGAGATCTTAAGAAAAATCTTAAGATTTTTATACGTAGATCTTATAAGATTTTAGCGAGATCTTATAAGATAATTAAAGAGAAAGTACACGTTCTCTGACCTTAATAATTTTTTATCATGACTCATCATGACTCACAAAAACTGTGGTAGATCAAATTCTGTACAACATATGTGAATTAAAACAAATCGTATAAAATAGCAACGAAGAAAAATATATCAGTTGAACTGAGATGAGCGCAAGTATCAAATTGCATTATACGGCTATTTACTTGGACGGTCGAACGCGGTCATATTTAAAGTAAATCAATCGTCTGTAGGTTTGTGCCATTTGGGAAACTTGTACGGTTAGATAGAGCGTTAAATTCTGTACAACATATGTGAATTAGAGAACATGGTATAGAATAACAACGGAGAAAAGGCTATTTGAGCTGACATGAGCGCAAATATCAAATTGCATTATTACGCTATTTACTTGGCGTACGGTCAAACGCGGTCATATTTAAAGTAAATCAATCGTCTGTAGGTTTGTGCCATTTGGGAAACTTGCACGGTTAGATAGAGAGTTAAATTCTGTACAACATATGTAAATTAGAACAAATCGTATAGAATAGCAACGGAGAAAAATCTATTTGAACTGAGATGAGCGCAAATATCAAATTGCATTATTAAGCTATCACTTGGCGTACGGTCAGACGCGATCATTTTAAAGTATCCCGGAATCATACTACTCCAATCATACAGCATTGCAATTGACTTTCTTCGAAAATAATGTTGTTCTTCGTCTCGCTCCTTAGTTCATACAACATGGCGAGGAATATAAAGTCACACTACTGCACACATTACAGGTCAGCGGTTACACCAAAAAGTTAACACACACGCAAACACACAACACGATAGCAATATATCTGCGCGTTGCGCGCAGATACAAAAATCGTCAGTCTTTTTTTGATCTAATCATAAAGTACATTTAAAATGAGGAGGAACGGCGTTTGTGGTTTGTAAATAACTCATCTCGTTCAAGAGATATTCACGTTTTTGAAATATGCAAATTATATGGCTGATGACGTCATTTTCTCCAAACGAGCGAAATGAAAATCGTAAAATTAGGAATATCTCTAGAAATAAACAATAGAAAGTGCTCAAATTTTGCATGCTTATAGTATTAAATAAAATACGTTTCACTGTGGAACTTTAGTTGCTTCCGTGGAAACTGCTGGTTCCTGGACCCCTCCAATGATAAAATTAAATTTTCTTATTTATCAGCAATCAAGTAGCGTTTACTCCAGCGAATAAATGTGACGATTAGGGCTTATGTAGGCATTGTAATTCAAACGTTTAAATCTTTCTATTTTTAAACAATGAAGCAAAAATGATAATTCCCTTTTTAAGGTTTAGAGTAACCTGAGAGCATGCGCTTACCATGGCAATCACAAACGTTCCACAGAGAAGTGTATTTTATTAGATACTATAAGCATACAAAGTTTAAGCACATTCTATTGTTTATTTCCAGAGATATGCCTTATTTTACGATTTTCATTTCGCTCGTTTGGAGAAAATGACGTCTTCAGCCATAAATTCGCATATTGCCAAAACGTGAATATCTCCTGAACGAGATGAGATATTGACAAACCACAAGCGATGTTCACCCTCATTTTAAATGTACTTTATGATAAGATAAAAAAAAAGACTGACGATTTTCTCATCATAGTGACTTTAACGATACATACTTCTGGGCAATGGAGAATAAGACAGTTCCGTTCACAAGATACACTTCTGTTGCTTTGGCACTCGCATTCAGTCCAGCACGGTTCCTTCCACCAGGTTTGGCCTTCCTATAAACAAAATATAAAAAGTGAGTTTGTTCTCCAAAGCGACCAAAGTCCTCCTCGCAACACTCTCGTGTAAGTGACCAGCTCAACGACCACCTTAAGCTTTAGAAACTGGACTGTTTTCGAGTTCTCGTAACTGGCTATAGCTCTAGTTACGGCCACTTTTCCAGCATTCCTGGTCACTTTGAATAAACAAAGAGGGTGTTTATATGGAGGCGAGCCAGCCCGGGTACCAGAGCTAGTCCGATTTGCCGAGATCTTACTTGTGCTATTATTTCTTGTTAATTATCATCTGTGATGGATAACTTTATTCGTTTATCATCTTGTGTTTATATGAGAGCCGAGCGAGGTCGCCTAGCTGAGATCTCGGTTTGTGTGTCCGCTCTCGGTTACCCGGGGTGGCTCACCTACCCGGGCTGGCACTAAAAGCTACGTGCACGTAACAATTGTTTTGATCAGCTTTTTTCGACAATATTGACAATTTACAAGTTCTGCTTATTCGTGTGCAGTTCACATTTAAAACAATGAGATTTCGTGTCTTGCCAGAACTGATAAATGACGCCAACCCGGCTATGTAGGCGAGCTAGTCCTCATGTAAGCACGAATAAAAATCATCTCGCCAAAGCGGGCTAGTTCGGGCACCCGGCCTCCATATAAACACCGCCTAAAACGAAAAAGCCAGTGCACTTTGAGGGGAATGTTTTTCGTTCGCGCAAAATATATTTGCGCCAGCTATGGCAAGCAAGACCAATTGCTCGCGTGAAACACAAGAATGACAAATTATATACGCGCAGCTCACATGCTTGCAACCTACGTACCTTGTAAGTGGTACCATTGTAGACACATGTTGGCGCAAGTGTGGAAAGGGTCGTAAAAGGCGTCGTTATTTCAGTAAAAGCCGTTGTCTTCGTCGATTTCGTGGGTGTGAACACACCGGTCGGTGCCATACAGAACCTGGATTCATCCTCGGCGCCAGGACAATCAGGAGCGCCATTACAAAGAAGTGATAGTTGAATACACTGTCCATTCGAAGAGCATTTCCATGTTCCACTAGGACAAGACGCACAGTTTCCTTCATCTTCGCCCATTGCACAATCCTTGAAATAATCAGACACGTGATCGCGGAATACAGCTACCGTTCAAGCAAACGAACTCGCAGGGTAAAGGTGTAGTCGGGCAGATCTCCGGGAGCTCGTCCTCGCCTTCTGAGCAGTCCGTGTCGTTGTCGCACAAAAACCTTGAACGACGGGGGAGAAAAATAAAGACAAAAATAGAATCAGTCGTCGAAAAGACCACTTTTTAAATAACAATATTTTAAGAGCCCTTGCTTTCTAATGAGAATAGATTTATTCAATTTACAACGAGTACAACCTGTTGAAAGACATGTCGAAAGATTGTCTGGTGCAAATTTCCGATAAAAAAAAGACCATACCTTCGCCCTCATGATGGCTGAATGCAAAACATGTCAAACATTCATTCAAAAATCGGTTGCTTATACGCAATCGATTAAATTCTAGGAGTGCTTTAATACCGATCCTTTTCATGTGACGTCAAGACAGCCCCGACATAACACTCGTTCCCAGCCATTGTGGGAAAAGCTGAACTAGGCGCGCAAAACAAGTGCAACTGGGCGCGCGCTCTCGCCAATGTGACCTTTCCCCTTGAGCTTGGGTACGAAGTTGAAAAAGGCCATCTTAAAAAGTGGATTCAAAGATCCAATGTTCAACAACTCAAATCCATTGATTTATCTCCAACAGGAAAGTAAGTAATTGCTGCGAGCCCGCGAGCCGGATATATTCTTGACGGGATCTCGATTTGTGCGATTTTTGTGTGTCACGATGATTTTGAGCATGCACTACGTATGTCTAGCAGGCTGCTTCGCCTTTCTTCGCCTACGTTCAGAGCACGTTGCTTGAAGCTTCATCCTTGCATCGCTTCAACTTCAAGGTAAGTGTTCATATTCGCAAATTAATCATGCCAAATTCAGACTTATTTGTTGCTGGAAGCATTCATCAAGATCAGATCACGAACAATTCAGTGACATTTCAAGGGGAAGACAATGTTCGTTTAGGAGTTTTTCAGCGTTGTTTATGTGCTCAGAGTTTGCCGCTCGAACACTGGACCGCTTCCACAGTACTGCCAGCCCCACTATCGACTCGCAGCAATTCCCTTGCAATTCCAGTCATAAAAATAGTCCCGACAGCTCGCAATTGTTAAAAGATTAACAAAAATATAAGTTGTACGTGTACATGTAGTGCATGTGGTACGAACGTCTACCAAACGTCTGTTAGATAAACAGAAAGTAAAACAAAAGATGAAAGATTTATGTTCGAGTTAAAACGAGAAACGTGCAATCATAGTTAGTGGAGGGGGGTGGTTTGGAAGGTCCATTGTCTTTCAAGATTACGCAATGGTCATGTTGATGAAAACAGTACTTCATGTTGGAGGAAGGCAATTAGTTGAAGAAAGGAAATTCTATGGACACGTGACGACGAAGGACTACACTAATCGAACGTTTATATTGGATGACTGCTCATTATACAGAAAATACAATATGTTCAGTGACCATGAAATTAAACAACTTGAACAAAAACATGGAACGATGACTTTTGCCGAGTTTCCAAACCATCCCCCTCTACTAACTATGGTGCAATTTACCTGTGACTAATGCACTTTCCATTTCGACACTGAAACTTGTCGACACAAGAAACATTGACGCAATTAGATCCTTCGTCAGAACCGTCGGGACAGTCCACCTTGCCATCGCACCGCAAGGAATTCTGGATGCACTCTCCACTTACACACGTGAATCCAGCACAAGGAGCCGTGGTGGGAGGTGACGCTCGACTTGGCGTTGTCGCTGTGGATGGTGGAGTAGACACTGGTTTGGGACAACCAAAAAACTCGACACGAAGACATATAGCTCCTAACCAATTGGTGGGCAAGACTTTCAAATATCTAGCAAAGATTGCGGCACTTAGTTTATTTCTTACCGTAGTGTAATCATCTACGTTTCCAGGAAACATCTAAAAGTGAAAAGATGGTACAGTCAAATATTTAGCCGGAGATGGGCTAAACCAATTAATGGCGAAGCCACGGAAGAAACACAAAGTAAGCAACAGGGCTAGTGAACAATTATAGTGATACACGAAATAAATTGCGTTTATCAGTAGCAGGTAAATTATGTAATCAAGCTAAATTCTTAATATAGCTGCCATTCTAGTGGCGGAAACTAATTTTTCCCAGCACTGCAGCATAAGTAAAATTTTACCTTCGTCGAGCCTCCGTCCTTGAAAGAAATCCATTTCGCACCATTAAGACTGGATGTCAGATTAAACGACTGCACATATTGGTCGGAATGTTGTAATCCTTGTGTGCTTATAGCAGTAACTTGGTAGACATCACGCAGATCAACTTCAAGCCATTGATTCGCGTCGTTAACGCCAGCACACCAAGCAACAAAACCAGTTCGGTTAAGTCGGGCTTGGTTTCCCGAGTACATCAGACTCTTTTGACTGCAAACTTTAATAGCAAAGTCTGGAATGCGGTTATCAGACATGCCTGTATAAGATATAAAGACATACTATAGATTAATTTGTACAGAGTAAAGATTGATACGTTAAATTTCCTTTTTTGAATGCAGATCCATTTTGTCAGTTTCAACCGTTCTTGAAGCTAAATCTTAAAGTGCAAATGAAACGAAAATTTAGTTTGTCTTATTTGAAAGAACACTTAAAATGATAGAGTAACATCTTTTGAAGTTTTTTTGTTTCCTTGCCTCGTTCTTGAGATATTTCAGTTTGTTTGACGTGCAAATTAAACATTTTAACGTCACATGTGCATAATGAGTTGTTGAAAAAAGTTATATCTTTGCTATTATTAAACCAAAATAATTCGAGGGAAGTATTTCATAAAAAGTCTTCCAAGGATATCCATTATGATATGAATGGTGTGTTGCTGGATCGAGTTAAGTCAGTGAAGGATCTAGGAATTTCGGTGACAGATGACCTGCGCTGGGTTCAACACATATCAGAAATAACTTTGAAAGCGAATAGAACTTTGGGTTTAGTCAAAAGGGTATGCAGAGATATAAAGGATGTCCACATCAGGAAAATTCTGTACTGTTCGTTGATAAGACCTCAACTGGAATATGCAACTGAACTGTGGTCCCCAGAACAAGTCACATACAAGCGTATGTTGGAAAATATTCAACGTAGAGCGACTAAATTCATTCTCGATTACCCCCTATACTCCAATTACACGGAGAGACTTGTCAGTTTGAATTTGCTTCCATTAGAACATAGAAAAATGTATAACGATCTGGTTTTCTTTTTCAAATGCCAAAACGGCCTATATGATCTAGATATTTCAAATATTGCCAAGAAACGGATTGCTAAATATAATATTAGATCTTTTAACATCAATAATTTTGATGAGATTAGATGTAACACTGAATTTTATAGACACTCATATTTTCCAAGAGTAGTTAAAGCTTGGAATCTACTGTCAGATGATTTGAAGACCGTTGCGAAGATTGGAGTGTTTAAGAGGAATCTGAGAACCCACTTCTATGAAACTTTGAATGTTTATACACCTTCGTAATTATTTTTTTTTTTATTTTTAATGTTTATACACCTTCGTAATTTTCTTTATTTTTAATTCTTGTATTTTCATAGTATTTAACTAAACTATATTTGTTGTACCATAATTGCATGTTATTCGTCTGTAAAATTTATGGTAGGCAGATTCAATTGGGGCTATGCTCTGTCTGCTCACCTATCATCTGATGTAAATGTTTTGATGATGAAGTTATTAAACTAATGTGCGTGTATTTCGCCCAGAACACTAACCAGGTAGATTTTCAAGTGATTATATTTCATAATAGCAAAGAGATATAACGTTTTCCGATAACCATTATGCACGTGTGACGTCGCAATATTTACATCAAACAAACTGAAATATTTCAACGAAGCAAGGAAATGAAAAACTGCAAAATATGTTACTCTACCATTTAAAGTGTTCTTTCAAATAAGACAAACTTAATTTTCGTTTCATATTTCGCTGCAGGTTGTTCTTAAGCAAGATTTTCAGCAAACGTGTCTGAAAGGCGTGGACTAGCCTGTTCACGGATGTAGACATTTGGACAATACATTTTGCAATAAGTGTTGGACATGCATGAAAAAGTAGACGTCAAACGGTAAACAAACTTTTTAAGGTCAGGAGGTTGATAGAGTACGAAGTTAATATAACACGCCAGTTTAGAGTTAATTGCAAATAAAACGGGCCAATAGGAATGCGGTCATCAACAACCTTAAATTCGCCGTTATGCGTAAATAAATTGGATTTTATCCCGAATTCACAAAGCTCTGCACTCAATACACCCCTGCCACCCACACTATTCGAATGCGCGAAAAACAGTTAAATCTTACCCAACGCTTGATTACAAATTGAAACTCCTCCTGGACAACTTTTCTCGTCCGTCTGATCAGGACAATCTTCTTCACCATCACAAAGCCACTGATTGGATATACAACTACTGTTCATCCTACACAGAAACTCACTCGCTAAACAAATACCAGTAGTCGGAACAGGAGTGGAAGACGTCGAAACTGCGGTCACCGAAACAGGGATACACACATCGCAACAACTTGCACGAACCACTTGATACTGTGGAGCAGGACAGTAGATTACGGGAGCGCAATCCTTTGGCTGGCACAACACTTTATTATTCCAACATAAACATTCATCGCAACCGGAGGTCCACCGCGAACCAGGTTTGTAAAACTTGCCGTGAGAATAGCAAGGACAGGTAGACGGATGCACACAATAGGTGCCATTAAAAGCCATGTCGCTTGGACAGCTGCAACCAGGAACACAAGTAACGGTAGGAATTGGATTACATGATTCGTTCATGTATTGGCATTTCTCTTCACAGTCTGGCAAGCACTCGTTATAAACCTAAAATAAATTAGTGTTATTTAATAAATGTTCAGGAGCTACATTGTACTTGTAGTAAATGACCGTTTGACTGCCGCTGTTACATAACGGCCGTACCATATGATTATAGTGCGGAGTATAATCAAGGCTCCACTTCATGAAACATGAAATTCAAGGCCTTTTCAAGAACTTTCTAGGGTGAATTCAAAGGCCAACGTGGGCAAAATATATAACGTAGTAACGTTAAGGTTAATAGTTAAACTATCACAAGCAATGAGAGAGCAACGGGGAGCATGGGTCGCGTGTGCTGTTAGCGCGCTGCCTCTCGCCAAAAGTTAAGCCCGGCTTTACGGGGTTAGTACTTGGATGGGTGACCACCTGAGAATGACCCCGTTCTCGAGCTTGGAACTCATGCGAGTAGAGTTGTATTTGATCTCTCCTGTGTCTCGACAGTTTTTGGTCGGGTCCTTCGGTTTTCCTCCCTCCATAAAATCGACACCCTACATCTTAGCTGTGATCCGTGGTCTGAACTGTGTCGTATGGCGGCTGCCTGGAGCGCCTTTGATAGGCCATGAGACGGCTATGTTTGATCTGCGTCCTTCATAATTCAGTCACTGGCTGAAAGTAAGGATGATAACCTCCCCCCCCCCCCCCCCCAGTCATTTATTGTTTATTTATCCAAGCAACACACTTTGAAAACAGTTACTCTAGCATGGTTAATATATTAGTCGCACAACTAGAGGAAAATTCCAGGACTTTCAAGGATCCCTATCGATTCTCATGGACTTTCCAAGCCTGGACTTTTATCAGTTTCGAATTCAAGGACTTTGCAAGGAGCCTTAATCGTAAACCTCAGTAAACGCATTAATTCGCCGTTTGTATAATAGCATACACCTAAAATAATTTAAACTTGCGTTTAAATACCGCCACTAGAGCAAAAATAATCAGAACTTACTTTGCCAGAAGTACAAAGAAGCAATGTTGTCACATGGGTGACTGGTGGGAAAACAGTGGTTGCCTTGGTAGTAGCAGGTGGTACGACAGTAGTCACCTTGGTAGTAGTGGGTGGTACGACAGTAGTCGCCTTGGTAGTAGCGGATGGTACGACAGTAGTCGCCTTGGTAGTAACGGGTGGTACAACAGTGACCTTGGTAGTAGCGGGCGGTACGACAGTGGTCGCCTTGGTAATAGCGGGTGGTACGACAGTGGTCGCCTTGGTAATAGCGGGTGGTGCAACAGTGGTCGCCTTGGTAGTAGCGGGTGGTACGAGGGTAGATTTGGCTGTGGTTACTTTAGCAGTTGTAGTAGGGATAGGAGTAGTACACGTCTCCCCATTACAACGAAAACATCCCGACTGACAAACACTGAAAAGGAAAGGGATCTACCGTTAATCACCGTTTTGACCAAATATATTAATTTAGTTATAACTTTAAAAAGTTTGATTTAGTCTGATTCAAAATTTTTCAAGTTAAACCTACGTTAATTTTATTCTAGTAAACTTTCATAAATTTGTTAATATTATGGCTTACCATGTTTGACAGTTGTTTATGATAAAATCACCGCTGGCATACTCTTTTCCATTCCAGTTGCAAGGACAAGTTTCAGACTCAACACAGCGACCATTGTGCAGGACTGTACCAGAAGCACAGTGACAACCTTCAGTGCATGGTACTGGACAAGAACTGGTATTTGTGCAAACGTTGGAACAGGTTTGTGGACAAGAAGAGCCGCAGGCTGCATAGTGCATCCCGTACTCGCACTGTATTGCTGGAAATAAAAATAAAATACGGATATAAGAAAAACTCACTAGTATTGCGTTATGTAGGCTTAAACCTGGTTCTCATATGTCGCCGATGGTCGTCGACTCATGATTTAGATACATGTTAAGTAAAAGAATAAAAGCACTGCTTTTCTGCATTGTTCTTTATTACTTAACATGCTGCTGCACTTCCCGTTTTAACATGCATCTAAATCACAAATCGGCGACGATCGGCGACATATGAGAACCAGGCTTTAGCTCTTTCAGATATACGTGCAGAACAGAACAAAGGAAAACTGAGTATAATTTATACAAAATTGAAAAAATAGTTTAGGTTTCCAACGAAACATTCAACGAAATAAATGTAAAAAAAGTATAGTGCAGCGTAGTAAAAAAGTGGTAAATCGCCGATATTTTCAAAACGTTGTGCAGTGGTCAAAATCGTGCCATACAAGCTCTTCATTTTAAAGAGAGGGAAAGCGCAGAGTAAAACATGTCAACGACAATTTTTTTTTATTAGGTCAGAAGCAACAAGCAACCTCATTGGCTGACAATAGGAAGACGGCTATTTCCATTGGCGTCATCTATACGCCTATTGTAGCAACATATAGATTTTAGCCACTCAATTGTTTTACCGAACTGCGCAAAAATTACTGGATTTCAACGACATGAGTACCCCCCCCCCCCCCCCCCCATTCTCCAGATCTGGAGCGCTAACTTCAGTCATTAGCATGCTTCAAAAGTGAAGTCAGGATTTTCGTATATCACGTCGGATTCAGTATCTTACGCAATAGAACATATACATGGTTTGGAAGCTCTATTGTCTTTCATCATGAAGCCTGGTCATGTTGAACTGCAGACAATGGAGTTCCTTGTATGGAAGTAAATTGTATGGACACGTGACGATGAAGCACCACAACACGTGACGATGAAGCAACTCACTAATTAAAACCCGAGCGTTGCTATTGGACGACTGCTTCATATACAGAATACCGTGAAATTGCACAAATTTCCATAAACTTGAACAAAAACATAGAACAATCACTTTGGACAAGTTTCCAAACCATGTATATGTTTATTAACTATGACCGTGGAGAACAGTTTGTAGAGAGACCGAAAGCGACCTAATATAACCGATTTCACTTTCCGCACAGGAATCAGCGTTCCATTTCTGAAAATGAAGTTCACTGTTCCGTTCTGACAGAATTTATGTTTAATAAAAACTTACGACAAAGTTCCTGTGTTCTCCACTTGATATGAACCCCGTGTCGGTTACATTCCCTCGTATAAGCTGCTATGGCCGTACACATACATTCACAATCTCCACCACTGTCACAACCACATGCATCGTAGTAGCAAGCTTCGTAAAACGGCTGGGGATCAACCTAGAATAAGCGAGGAGAATCAAATTAGTATTCTACGTATTTTATTACATCTAAATTAGTAATATTTTAGAGAATGTTCGTGCACTTCTTAAACCAACCATCGAGTTGATATTCTCTTTTTCTTGAAAATGCACGGGAAATCATTTCAACATGGACCTTTCAAGTAGTCGCTTGCTGTATACCTACAACTATTTAATTCCAATCAACCCGCAAAGACTTAGCGGCCATCTTGATCAGTAGAGACAATAAACCAAGATGGCCGCTGTGACGTCATTCGCAACCCAGCAAGAATACACAAAATGTTTGACAAATTCTTAAAGCTTCACTTTAATTTTGACCAACGCTATTAAGAATCAGTATCTTACTTGTAGTTCAACGTAAAATAAGCCAATCCCGTTCTGCGTCGGGATAAAACCTTTTCCAATACATAGCATCAGGCTATCGCAGCAGGGCAGGATTCATTTGCGTTTTCATATACACTTGCAAATTCGTTATATTGAATTCCCCAGCCTGATGTTAGAAATTGAAGTAAGTTTTATCCCGACGCAGAACACGTAATTAATGCGCAGTCGAGATTACGAATTGACGTATTGGAGAAAAAGTTGCTCTCCGGGTTTTCGATACCAGCTAATGTTCATGACGACGTTGACCCCCCCCCCCCCCCCCCCTCCAGCGTTACATGGTTTTATTCGGCTTACATGCAGAGAATATGAAACATGTCGTTGAAACGTGTACTGTAAATAGTCCCCTTCAGTTTCTATTCTTTCACCCGTTGAAGACCATCAGTTGAAGACCGTCAAATAACGCCGTTCCCATTTTTCATTAGTTTCTTTTCTCTCTCAATGTAATGGACAAAGTGATCGTAGCTGTTTTGAGGATGCACAATATTCGTTTTTGCGCCATTTTTTTCAAACTTTACTGCACTTGTTCCTTCAACCACTCATTCATTCAACAAATTTTCTTACACAATAAAGCAATGAAACAAAGCAATTGATTCAGCCCCAGGCTTACCTTAGAATGACACGACTGAAAGACTTCGTTACGTATTATATTACACGTCTTATGCGACCAGGCTGCTCTGTGTTGGTTGACGTTACAGGGGTGGTCACCAGGAATGACATCTGGACAACCGTCGTGGATCTTCCAACTGTCACCAAAATCGTTGGCGTTGACCTCAGTAAGTTGCTGAGGAGTCATGAAATCATCGGACTGATCATCGTTGAAAGTACCACACAGGCCACAGGTAGTCCCTAGACGACACGATATAAAGCATTCACTTAGGCTTCACATGATCGACTGCAATTAGGACAATACTGTCCCCGAATTACAACTACTATTTATAGAGGAAGCCATTTCATGTCTTTCATGGATTATCGGGTACTTTATTGAAAACTTACTGACTGAAAGTAATAAAAGTAGCGTGCTGCGTAGGCAGTGTAGAAACAACAATCGAAATATAGTAAGGTTAGATATACTGCCGAAACAGAGAACGTAGGAGTCTAACGTTTCGAGCGAAGGTCCTTCGTCAGAGAGAAACGAGGAAGGGCCTTCGCTCGAAACGTTAGACTCCTACGTTCTCTGTTTCGGCAGTATATCTAACCTTACTATATTTTGACTGAAAGTGAGGTCTTTAGGGCAAAATTATGCTGCCCGAGGTCGTTCAGTGCAGTCGACCGAGCGACGTAGGAATGTGAGCAGAGTAGTTTCCATAAAGACCTTACTTTTACTCTAAAGATTTTTATTATATGGCCAAGATTATTTTAGTTTTGTTTCAATATATAGAGACCACAAGCAGCGAAAGCCGAAGCAACGAATTGACAAAAACCGTAAACAAAACACTTCAGTCTTCGTGGGTTTGTAAGAACCACTCAGGAACCAATCAGACTGCACGGAAATCGCGTTAAGACAGCTCACGTGACAAAGCCAATATAGACCAAATCGTAGTTTCATTTAGGCCCACATGCAAATTAGTTTCCTCTTCAATTTGACCCCTATGCAAATTACATCGTGTCTATTAAAGCATAACGGGAAGATAATATAGACTGGGACTGTTTTTTCATGTTTTGAGTTCATTATTTTTAGACACTACGTTTAGGATTATTGTCAAGGATAATCGATAAGCAAATTTTATCCTTATAGAATACCTGCTTCAGCCTCATGTTATAAGTGAACTAAAATCATTTTCCTATTCGCCCCAGGGCTTACTCAGAGAGACCTGAAGCTGTCTATGTTGTTGGTTAGGGAAGGTAATATTTTGAAATAGAGGCGTGAAGCTTACGAGATGATGATAAAATTGATCGTAAAATGTCGGAAACAAAGAAGACAGCAAACGGTATGCGACTCTATGGGACTTGGGAGCCAATGGTCTGGAGGACACAAGCGCGCGGTTTTTCTCCTATAGTCAGCCCTGAGCGCGTTATTGACCAATGGGCTTTTAGAAAAACAAATCTTACCATGTGTTACAGTCAAGTTGTATAACGCGTCCCTGTGAATAACTTTGCCCTTCATAATGACATGGACAATCTTCAACCTGGACACAACGCGAGCCATCTAACACGAGTCCACGGGGACAGACACACCCCTCCTTGCAATCATTGGTCAAGCATGGAAGATGAACATTTTCACATGTCTTTGCGCACTCGGCACCGCAGGAAGACCACGACTGACCTCCAACACATTCCGAACCTATTGTGGGAAATATAAAAGGCGTTCGTTAATTAAGCCGCAAAAATCGACATAGTTTGTATGTAAACCAGTTTGTATGTAAACCAAACATTTCAGAACAAGCTTTTAGTTGTTTAAAATAATCACAATGCTGTGATGTGTATGTAGGTCAATATTAAATCCCAAGACTGATCATGTAATTTGAAAAATGGGTATGTAAGAATAGTGATGAAGAACAACTTTTGGTGTATCCAATATAGAAATTATGTAAAAATTTAGGATGGAGTAAGCAAACTATTAAAGTCGGTTGTTTGTGACAAACTCGGCTAGGAAACCGTCGTATAATTTAATTTTTAGAGGATATTACATTACATATTAGTGCGAAGATATGGATTTTATCTTCGTGTGGTGAAAACAATATTTTACGAATGAGCATAACGAATGAGTAAAATATCGTTTTTACCACGAGAAGATAAAATTCATATCTTCAAGCCAGCGTGTAATTTTCTTTTTATTATATAGATTCAATGCAAAAAGAGGTAAAATTTTTAATGACGTCATTGATATCTTCACTAGTGAGGATATGGAAAATACGACACGGCATATTTTCTAATAAAACACTCACATCTATATAATAATAGACGATAAACAGAAAAGCCTAAAAGGTACAAGTAGTAATGGGTTGTCAAGCAAACGTATATATTTTTCTGTTTTCAAACGTGTTAACGCAACAGACGTCTCTGAAGACGGCTGGAGTATACGAGCCAAAAGTTCAAATTTAATACAAACATGGTGTAACCCACAATTCGCAAATTGCGATATATGCAAATAATATAACGGCCGTAAAATGAAAACTTCCAACAATATAACCTAGGCCTAATGTAATAAAGAATCATCCTCAGAGAAAATTATGATTTTCTTACACTGCTAAAGTCAACCGAAAAATCGGCTGACTCGAGCGGGATTTCGGAACTCGCAGCTACAATCATTTTCAAAAGTCTTGGGACATTTGCGTCCTTTTTCGGTTTTCCAACTCCCCCGGCCCCCTGTTCAATGTTGTATACCATGTTCACGGTGAATTTTGCCGGATTGTTAATTTGTTTCATTAGACAACATTGTCAAGGGAGGGGGAGGGAGGGATTGTGTACATATCGCAAAATAGACGATGTTGTTACAATTGACGCTTTTAAAAAACGTTTTTTACAACGATACTCGCTATATACTATAAATAACTTGATCTTATGTCTCCTATTTTAAAGTACGGAAGTGAGCATCGTCGCCGCTTAAAGTCTATTTTGTGAATGAAACAGAAGTTAATACCTTTCATAGAAACCAACACAATGCTGGTAACACTAGCAAACGGCCGAAGTGAGCAGTTTTCGTGAAACAACACAGATTTACCGAAATAATTCCCATGCCAATCAGTGAGTATCGTGGTGAGTACCGTGCGAGCACAGTGCTGGCATTAGTAGTAACAACAGAATATCAAGTTATATTTGTTAATAAGTTAGCGCATTATTTCCACGTGTTATCGCTGTGTATACTGCTACTCTCGTGCATGGTATGTATACTAATGAAAACCTAAAACAATTTAATATATTACGCAATTTACTTGTTTGTATTAGGTGTTATTGAATGTCTAAAGTTCCGTGCTTTTTGATCGAAGTTCACTTCTACAATATTGCTTTCCGTAGTGAAATTGAGTAACGCACATATTCTATGGCATTTGTGAAATTATTAAAATATTCGCTATTCAAAAAGCGTTTTCGCTTACATGCGCAGAACACATGAAAGGCTGCGCACCCCAGGTTAACACAAAGACGTTTCAATTCCCCTTTAACGCGAAGTCGTTTAAGTGAAGGGAATATTGCATAAGTTAAACTCTCCACATACTTAAAGAAATGCGTAATCGATTGATTGTGAATAAATTTAAATTATTTTTTAGATAAATCAAGCTTTTCCAATTGCATTGTCATGAGGCGATCACTTTCATTGTAGTATGTTTTCAATAATTCGTGCAAAGACGTCTTAATCAATAAAATAACGTTTTTGGGAGCAATAAACACAACTAAATGCCTTTAAACCCCCTAGAACAATTCTGTTATCAACAAAATGTCAACATTTCACTCAATTGTTGCTATTATTGTAAAAACCCAAACTACATAACAGCTAATGTTAGATTAACGAAAAAGGTTTTCTCAGACAATCATTTTCAAAAGTCTTGGGACATTTGCGTCCTTTTTCGGTTTTCCAACTCCCCTGGCCCCCTGTTCAATGTTGTATACCATGTTCACGGTGAATTTTGCCGGATTGTTAATTTGTTTCATTAGACAACATTGTAAAGGGAGGGGGAGGGAAGGATTGTGTACATATCGCAAAATAGACGATGTTGAACGAGTATATTTAGAAAAGCTCAAGTGTCCCAACTACTTTTGAAATGGATTGTAGGCCTTCGGGATTCCGGTCCGCCGCTCTACCTGTTGAGTTATCGAACAGCACAGGGATTGGAGGCGAGTTTTATCCAACTTAAGTGCACGAGATATTCTCGCGACAACTTAACGCTTATCCGTGAGGACGTGCAGTGTTTCAATTCTATTACAGAAGCATCCTCAGAAAAACAAGCAAAAAATTCAGGATTTTCTAAAAAATAAGTCAGCCGAATTTTTCGGTTGACCTTAGCAGTGAAAGAAAATCATGAAAAATTTTCTGATGTATTAAACATGACGTAATTAATTGTTAAATAAATACCAATGCGGAGTAGATTGCCTACCTTTACAAGTTGTGTTTGAGCAGTTGAATTTTCCGTTCTCGCACAAACTGAAAAAAGATAAAGGCTTAGAAAACAACATCGATTAAAACCAAATTCTAGTTAACGGAAGTTCTAAAATCACTTACTACATGAAAGTATCTTTTTATTTTTTGTCGTTCAAATTGAATAGTTAAAAAAATAGACACGTAAAGGAGAATATAATACACAAAAATAGCGTACTGCATGTGCATGTCAAACGCAAAATATGATTATTAAAATTCAGGTTTAAGGTCTACGGTAATTTTAAGTAGGGACTGGTAACAAGTATGACGTCGACACATGCGCGAATAGCAATCTTGTCGAGTTGATATTCTGTCACCTCAGCAGCCGTCCGAGCGATACAAATGCTCAAATATAACACATTTGCTTCGGTAAGTTAAAATTTTGTGCATAAAGAAATAGGTAAAACTTAAACACACTTAATTTTTAAAATATTTCATAAGACAGAACTTTTTTTAAGCCATTAAATTTATAGCGAAAAATCTGTCTTGACAACTTTCCCTAACATTTCTAATAAATAATATTTCCTAATAGTGTTCCACGTAGAAAAAACGGCCATTTTTAGAAATCGACACCGATATGCGTCTAAAGAGACAAAAACCTGGAGATATGCGTCTAAATAGTGAAAATTGACAAATTTAATACGCCATTTTATTACCATGGTAACAGCAGATATTAACACTATTCAACAAATACTTGAAAGTGATGGGAAAACATCATTCGCATTTAGTTTTAATACTGTACCTAATAAACTTGGGAGTTAGTGACGTTACAAGCTGGATAAATATTATAAAATTACACACCTAAACTTTGCTAATAGGTTTCCATGCAATAATGTGAAAACGACTTTCACTAAAATCGAGCTTCGGACATCCATACATATCGGTATAACTAAGTAAATATTTTGCTTAACCCAGCTTGTGACGTCAGATGCATATGAAAAAATTGTCCAAAACGGCGGACGACAAGATTGGTATTTTTTTTGTCAAAACTGGCAATGTTGTTGGAAAAAAAGTCCACTTTTCTTAAATTACTTTAGTAAGTATGATTATTGCCAGTACGGTCGAGGTTAAAGGGATGGTTCAAAAGAATTCGTTAGTCCTTTCGAGGCTTTTCAAAAAATATATCGCAAATTTGTTTTTCCAAATTTGTCGTCAAGTTTCAGTAAGATTTTAGCAATCTTCTGGATAACCTAACCAAAAAAAAACTATAATCCTTGATAGTAATCTGGTTTACCGCCTAGCTTTTTGGAAAAACATGTGACGACATTTTGGAAAAGTCGCGAAAAGACTAGACGAGTCCCTTTGAGTTATCCCTTTTAACCTCGCCTGCAATCAGGTGGCCATGAAGTACTCACCAGGATGTACATCGAGTAAACATGACAACAGAACCAGTAGCGTACAATCGTGCGTCGTGTGTACAAGAACACTGAGAAACCGGGACACATTTCATCTTTTGTTCATCCAGAGCAAATCCAGTTTGACAGCGACAGCCTGCATAACACTCATCACTACAACTCTCCGTCGTCAGGTCGTTGCAGGTTAAAAGGCAAGATAAACCACATTCCTGGTATTCTTGACCTTCAATATCGCATTTTGTGTCTGGTAAAATAAAAAAACAACTTTCAAAATTAACAAATATCAAGTTTTTGAATGGCACATTGACTGGGAGATAATGTGTGAAGGTTTCTAGATTGGGAGTAGGCCCCCAAACAGCTCCACGATGCAGAACAAGCGAACTCTAGAAATGTCGATAAGCGCCAAACAACCAAAACATCTGATTTGGTTCTTCGAGTTCATTGGGTTTTTTACCGACCAAACTTTACTTTTGTTTATACTGTTATATACTCTATCAGTCATATTTAAACTGTTCTTCCTACTGGATAGAGATTCAGTAATTTGGCCGTCCTTCATTAGCCAGGTCTTCATTCGCTCGACTTTCCTGGAAAAATATTGAATGGTTATCTTACATGTTCTAATTCGTTTCTTAAGGAAACTCGCAAAACCAATAGAAAAGATAGAGCGTGCGGCTTTTTATGGCTAACAAAAATCCGGCTTCAAGCACCAGCGCAATAAAATAAATTTCTTGTATACTTCTGCAGCAACACCGAGTACTCCAGGGCTATAAAAGAAAGGTAGCCTTAATATGTCTCCTTAGTATAAATACACAGGTGATGACAGAAAACCACGCGCGCTGATTGGTCGAGCTACTTCGGATTAATTCTCGATAATCACCTACAGCGTTTATTTAAAATGGCCGCCAGCCAAGTTGTCAATGCGACAGACGAGGGAATTAACAACTTTAAAGAAAATGTTGTTCCTAAAAGTACGAAAATGTTTATACTAAAACAATTATTCGCCTCAGTGAATATCAGTGTATAATAACCTCGACTTTGTCTCGGCTATTATACACCAATATTCACCTCGCCTTCGGCGAATAATTGTTAAATATAAAGAGAATGTTACGTTTTTAAAACTTTTGTAACATACCACATTCAGGAGCAATTCCTTTGTTTCGCCATTCAACGACAACGCCATGTCTTGAACAATGATAAGCATAGTCACTGAGTGAAGAACAGTAACATGCTTCAGCATCGTCACAACCACATACATCCGATTCACAGTTTTGAATAAAACCATCTTCAGGATCGACGGAATAGTGACACTGACTGAATGGATCCTGGCGCAAAACACCACATTTCGTAGACGCAATTGAAGCCCTCTGGACAAAAATCTCGCATGGGTTTTTCTCTTTATACGCGACATCTTCGCAGTTTATGTCGGTTTTCCAAGAATTCCCGAAAGCAATGGTCCTGGGCTCGACGATATTTTCTCGATTGAGGAAATCGTCTCGCTGATCGTGGTTGAAGTTGCCACATAAACCACATGTTTTACCACTAAATGTTGAATCCAGGCTAACGTAAAGTCGCAAATAACCATCCCAGGTGACTTTGAAACCAGCATTTACATGAAGGTGTGTTAGGGTAGAAACGCGAGTAATGGAAAACCCTTGAAAGAAAAATAAATATTGCAGCTCAGAAAAACACCATTTGTGACCCTTAATAAACTAGTATTTGCTCGAATAATAGACCGTGGGCGTTACCCTAACGCACAATACCGTACAGTTGGGAGCCTCCGTACCTTTTACGGAAGATGGCGACAAAAATCATATTTACAATTTGACCGTCTTCCAACGGTAATCCACAAAAACAAAATAGATTTTTCAGCTCAAGTATAAACTTGTTAGGGTGCAACACTTTTTAAAGGGGAAAAAGGGAAATACAGTCGGTTTTGTGAATGTTCTGTGATTTTATTGTTGGCGACTCCACTGAAACTTTGATATGCTCGTTCTCGTTCTACGCGGCCAATAGTTGATGTTGATCTTCTTTTAATAAGTGCAAAGTACATGTACGTCATTTTTCGCACCTGATGTCATTTTCAGTCTTTTGAATTCTATTGAAAATATACGGACGTCATAGGTGAAAACACGTACCTAGTTCTCATAAATCGCCGATGATCGGCGATTTATGATTTAGATGCATGTTAAAACGGGAAGTGCAGCAGCATGTTAAGTAATAAAGAACTTCTGCATTGTTCTTTATTACTTAACATGCACCTAAATCATAAATCGCCGACATACGAGAACTAGGCTATACGACGTCTGTTAAACACTGGTAGTAGCAGGAAACAACATTACGCTACCATGCAGATGCCTCCAAGATACATTTGAAACTTTTCAGAGATGCATGAAGAAATAGAAGGAAGAAAGCGAGTTGAAGCCAGATGAGGAAGTTGCTGTTGCATGTCTTTTAACAGATTCGTCCAAGACTTTTATCAAAGTGGTATCCAAATTATCAGAACTCAAATTAAAACGTAAACAATCCTGTGGACATGCACAAAACAGAACGTTATCGAACCTAAAGATTTTTTGTAATATGCACTATAGAACTTAGAAAAACCATTCTTACCTGGTCGATCAATAGGAAAACTTGTTATTTTTGCTCCATCTAGTGTAACCAGCCCAGCTCTTTGGAGCGCCACATTAGTACCATTGATACGTACAAGAGCAGACTTAGAACAAGTCAAGATATTAGCCGGTCCGCAGGGTGTGTTCTGTACTAATATCTCAAACTGGTTTGAAAAGCAATCACGAGCAAGCACGTACTGACATTTACCCATGAAAGAGTAAACTTTGCCATCAAATGTTCGGTAATGGGGATCACCAGTCGCAGAACAGACACCTAGTAAAGAACAGATCGTTTTATTCAATATTTTCGTAACAGACTCTATATCAAAAACCACTGCAAGACATGAACTGTATAATAAATTATTCACCGAGTTGGGGGGGGGGGGGGGGGGGGAGGTCTTTACGGCAACATTACCATGCCCGCGGTCTTTCAGTACAGACCGAGCGACGAAGAAGCGAGGTTTGTGCTAGCCTGCGTAGCTGGCGGTACTAGGGGGTTCGGGCACGGGCGGTAGGCCCGGCAACGCGAAATACCGCCTGCCCAAAAACCATGTTTTTTAATTCCGCCCAGTTAAGCGATTCAAGAGAAGAGATTCGATCGTTTATAAATACTCTTCAAGGGAGAGACGACGAGTACTGAACAGCCATCATTAATAATTCCAAATAGTGAAATAAAAGTAATGTAGCGTGCTGCATAGGCAGTATTGACACAACAATTGAAATATAGTAAGGTTAGATATAACTGCCGAAACAGAACGTAGGAGTCTATAACGTTTCGAGCGAAGGCCCTTCTCTCTTTCTCTCGGACGAAGGGCCTTCGCTCGAAACGCTATAGACTCGTACGTTCCGTTTCGGCAATACATCTAACCTTACTATATTGACATTCGATTGTTATATTAATAATTCCAGGCATTTTCATCATCTCGTCCTTCGCCAAAGCATACACGGTAAATATCATACTTTTACCAAATCTATTTGGCAAAATTGCAATCACAGCCCTACCAAGCGCCCCTCGTGGCTGTTAAGCTTCACTCACGATATTAAATCCCATATCATACTCGTGACCATTAATTAACCATCTTATCCCATGGCACACCCAAAATTACATAAAACAATAGCTGATTGAAAGCAAGGTTAAAACACATTTCTGATAAACGATAAAATGCTTTGTTTCAGTGAATGTTCATTGTAAATGAAAGCCATTTGCTGTTTAAATTAGCAGTGTTAATCTCATTTGTATGCATAGCGTGATAAGTAGTTATCGAGTGGGATAACTAGTTATCGCATACTAATGAGCATTTTTACCTCACAATTTCCCTCTCTGCAAAGCCCTGCCCACTTGACGTCGTTAAGACAGTTGGATAAAGGATTTAACGAGTCTCTTGGAACAATGAATTTTGCGTGTGTCATGGGATAATAGTAGATAAGACAGACAATGCATGCAACATGCAGTCGCCTTTAGTTAACATCAACTGCGCACATGCATACGTACCAGGGCAAATCTTTGCAGAACAGTTCCATCTCCCGGACTTGCAATTACTTAAAAAAAAAATCGAATATTTATGGTGAAAATGTATAAATTATACAATTGACATATATAGTTAGGAAGATAAGAATTGCTTTGACAAAAGTTTAACTTGTTCAAATCGTTTATCTTCTATCGGGAATATAAAAGACAGAATATCGCGTAGTGAAATTTTATTTGTACTAGATAACCCTAACCGTTCAAATTTCACGCGGTTTTCTTTGTTATTACCACACAAACTGAATTAAATTGAATTGTCATTATAAACGCACGGTCTTTATCTGTATAAAGCCCAGACGAAACATTGTGAAATTTGAACTAAATTAGTTAATTACCGAGAACCTCGGCATTAAGCCTATATTAGGTTCGGCTGGAACTAATCAGAAATCTATTGAATTCGAACAAAAGAAAGCCGCGGAAAAAAAAATCGCCTAGTGGAAAACCGGCTTTAGGTCTCAAACTAAAAGTACGCTTCTCACATGCGGCCAAGGTGAAATTTTAATCAGGTAAATTGCATGGAGAAGGGAATTGAACCCAGGTTGCACAGGCAAAAGGCACGTGCGCTTACTCTTGTACGAACGACACATTCAATTACGTTCCCAATCTCGTTCCCAGAGCCCACGTTCCCCACCCGGGAAACGAGAAACTCTGGGATAATCCGTTTCACATCGATATTTCATTGGCTGATGGGAATGATTACTCTTCTTCCGGATAACAAGAATCCTGTGATGGCGTGAACGGATTATCCCATAGCCTCTCGTTTCCCGCCCACTGGGTAAGGGGAACGTGGGCTCTGGGAACGAGATTGTTACGTTCCGAGAAATACAGTCTAGCATTCTGTTCCACATTCAAGTACTCGTTTTCTCCCAATGCTGATTTCCTCGTTTTCTCCCAATGCTGATTTCCGATACCAATTCATTTTGCAGCGCATATTATAATTGTACTCACCATTCATTGCAATCGAGTTTTATCTTGCTTCCTGTAGGATAGACCTCGTGCTTGTACTCACAAGGACACGCCCTTTCTTCGACACAATGAGAACCATTGAAGTAGGTAGTGTCTGAACAATGACAACCATCGACACACTGCTCGTTACAAGCGAACACAAGATCTTTGTTGCTACAACGCTTTGGACATGCGGAACCACATTCGGAGTATTCAAGATTGGCTGAACAAACTTGGGCTGCTGGATAAAGAACATTTTAGAAAAGAAAGAAAACCATTAATAATTTACTGTATTTAGATACAGATAGGTTGAAATACTAGCATTAGTTCTTTTTTGGTCATACTTTTTAGTAAAGTTGATTGCAAGAATTGATTGCAAAATAACACTTTTATACGGTTCGCACAAATTTTTTGCAAAAAATGCATTCTACATGTACATGTACAGTACGTGTACTTACCACAAAATTCAGGCTTTCTCCAGTTAAGCACTATTCCATTTCTTGCGCATGCGCGCGAGTATTGCATCAAGGCATCACAAGGACAGCTGGGATCGGAGGTGAAGTTGCAGGAGCACACATCTTCCTCACACATCCTGAGGAATAAATCTGGAGGAACAACCGAGTGGCACGGACTAAAATCAGGAGCATATATCACGTTACAGAGGGCGCTGACGCTGGACTGTTCTTTCACGCTCAAACCAGTACAAGGGAATGCCTCTTGCTGTTCGGTAACGTCAGGACAAGTCTCACCCAGCATAGTCATCTTATAACTGTTGCCAAAAGTGGCTGGTGAGTTGACCAGGGAGCCACCAAGGGTGGTAAAGTCGTCATCAGGGTTTCCATTAAAGTTTCCACACAGTCCGCAAGTATTGTTTTGAAATTCTTTAGCCATGCGTACGTACACGCCATTATGTCCGTCCCATAGCACGGTGATACCACTGAAGCCGTAAACTAAGATGTACTGAGAAACCTCCATAACAACAATCTTTTCAATCACATAAGGCAAGTTCACGTTCGCACCATTGACGCTTACACGAGTACCTTGGTCGAGGTGAATCTAAGACACGAGAAATAACTCAAGTTATAATTAACGAATAAACAAAGCTCCGTTTTTTGTATGTTATTAGTGTTTTCAGCTTGAGTTGGCAAAGTTTTTTTAGTATGTTTTTGCAGTACAAGCTGTCGTAAGTTAAACTCCGAGCTCCAGACGGGACTCGAACCCACAACCTTGTGAATGCCAGCGGACGCTCCCACCATTGAGACACTGGAACTCAGATGGTAGACCGAGGCACAGAATAAAGGCACAAAATAGTAATCCAACCAGAATTCCAACTCAAGTGAAAACTTGTCCGCATTTCTTCAATGCCTATGCGATATTTTACGCCATCCTACGCCATCCCACGCGATCCTGGCAACTTCCCCCGGCAGTTTTAACGTTCTTGTGAAGGTCCAAACTACCGGGGGAACTTGCCAGGATGGCGTAGGATGGCGATGAATCAAGATGCGCGAGGCGACATGCGCCAGGATATAAACTTCAAAGGTTCCGACGCAAGTTGGACTTCAACCTCGTACCCAGGCTCTTTCTCTGCGCCGGCTGGAGGAAAGACCCTGGTAGGAGCTGCTGACGCCACCACCCAGATTCTGGGTGGTGACAATTCTTTTTTTCTGAGAGGGGAGGCAAAGTAATATTGTGTTCGGAGTCGGCTAGCGTCAGCGTCATGATTCTCTACTTTTATTTGTCACTCGCGATATTTCCCATTGAATGTAAAAACATAATATCAGTCTTGAGCAATGTCATTAAGTAAAGCTGTACCAGAAAGTCCAAGAAAAATCTACGCAACTCAAAATATAGAAACAAATTGCTGTCGCCTGTGTCGTTCTGTTTGTGATGTGCAACACCCCAAAAAAATTATTTAAAATAAAGAACAAGAGTTGTCGGCCGCGGAAGATATATACTGTGCTTCAATTCCCAATGTCGTCTCACTTCCACGTTTGGTCTGCAGAGTTTGTGAAAGGCGACTTTACAGTTTCGAGACCTTCAAGTTTGTTATTTCTGAAAGCCAAGCCACTTTTACTCAAGTTAAAAGATGCAGTACTTCCACTCCTCAACGGGATTTAAGAAAGATAGAAATGGGACCTTTATTTACTTCAACCAAAAACCAACGTAAAAAAACGTAAGTAAAGAAATGGGCTGTTGTTCTTTCATATGTTTCGTTTTCATATGTTTTTGCGACCGATTTTGACAAAAGTAAAACCCTTTATCCTTCCCCGACAATAACCAACAGAAACTCGTCACTGAAAAATGAAAAACTATCTGTTTATTAGTTAGTTCGTGTTTCCGACTCCAAATTTCTCTCTCCCCTTCTTGAATCGCAGATATCATTAAAATTATACAAAACAGCAGTTGGTTTTGCTGTGTAATTATATCTTGGCATTTGAGGCTTACAAAACAGAACTGAAAAACTCTTCTGCATATACTTCTTCGACAAAACTTAACTTCATTATAAACTACAATCAGTGACAAAAGAACGTTGGACACTGTTAAAAATCGCATATTTTATACTTAACGATGAATAATCGCTATTGCTGACTGAAAGGTCATATATAAGTAATAAGATTACGCCAAACATTGCATGAAGTGAACTCAAAAAATGGCAGATAACTTAAGTTTTTAATACAATATCCATTGGCGTTATACTGGTTTTAAATTGAAAATTCCAATGCTCTATACGGTACCAAATGAAGCGGCCAGACTTCGAACTGTTTGATCGACCTGCCACTGCTATTGTAAAAAATAAAGTGCGAAAACTAACCTGCTTTAAAATTCCAAAGCGATAAATCGAAGATAGAATTTTCAGCTAGCCAAGACAATGTTTTAGGCATGAAATCTCCGATATGAGTAATTTTCAATTGATGTCTCCATTTTTAAACACGTAATTATTGACCAGTAAGCGTTTGAAATGATAATCGACAACCAGGTAGAAACATTTCAGTCTTATAAATAACAACTAGATTAGCCGGCGTAGACGACAGAAATAACAATTGCACACAAAGAACCTCCCCTCCCGTATTAAATTTTTTGCTCGGTGCAACGTCAGCAAATCGCCAGCAGCTCCTACCAGGGTCTTTCTCTCGCTAGAGTGAAAAACCCTGGGTACGAGGTTGGTTGGACTTCTAGTTGTATTATCATTCTGTGACCGAGGTGTCTCAATGGTGAGAGCGCCCGCTGGCATTCGGAAGGTTGTGGGGTCGAGTCCTGAAGCTCAGAGTTTTTCTGAGTTTAACTTACGACAGCTTGTACAGCAAAAACATACGAAAAAAGCTCCGTTTATTGTAACAATGTACCGTACACGTGCATTCTCATGAACGCACTTTCACGGTCACCAGCAACATTCGCGTTACTTTCGCGTTTAAATGACATCAAGTGTCCTTACTTCGAAATTTCTAGAAATTTGTCTTGAAATGTTCTGCGTACATTTATATGTACATAAATTTGGTGGACATCAATTTGGATTTTTACACTGATAGTTCACTGTGCAATTAATTTGGATTTCCGCACGGACTCGACTCCGAAACGGCTTCTCAAATGAATTCTAAAGGAAAGCAATTTTGAGCAAATTTACCTTTATTTCATTTCCTCCAAGATACAGTTCAATTGATCTACGACATTTGGTTATCGACTGGCAGTCGGGATCGTTCGTGACATGAACGGCGAACATGTCGTCTAAGCAATCTGCAACGAACTTGTACGAGCATTGCCCAGGAAAGTAGAAATATTTCCCATCAAATGTTTTAAAATGAGATTGTCCCCAAGTATAGCAGAGATCATCTTCAGTAAGACCGTCTGTAATACAAAGAATAGAAAAATTAATGTCATCAGTAAATATTTAAAAGGCCATTGGCAATACAAAATTAAGTTTATCGAATTTGAGAAAACGCGTGAAATACTAAGAGCTTTTTCAACTTTTCCATATTTTTCTTCGTTTTCGAGATACTTCAATCATAGTCAGTCGAGATATGGTCTGGAAACTCAGCTAAAGTCTTTGGTCTATCTTTTTGTTCGCCTTTATGCATTTTTGTGCACGGTGCACGGTCACTGAACACATTGTATTTTAGTATAATGAACGAATTGTCCAATAGCAACGTTTCAGTTCAATCACTCAACCGTGCTATTTAAATATTAATAAACCTAAAACAAAGGATGTGCATGTAAGGTACGGTTCAACATAAAATCACAGCTCATTATAGGCGCTTTGAAGTTTGCCGAGTTTCCAGACCAGTTATCGATTTCTTCAATTGGCTTGGTACGGAAACGAAATGGTCTCTGACGACACAACCACAGTACAGCATTTTCATGCATAGCAAACTTGGTCATGCATAAATCAATTGGAACTGTGCCTATTTTTAAAACTCCTCGTTAGACTGAATATTTCAAGTTGAGCAATCATGAACGTAATTTTGAAAAGTAATCATGAAAGTAATTTTGTAATGCATGAAAATTATGTACCCTGGTTATGACGTCAGATCTCATTCACATAAACAAATTGAAATATCTCAGAAATGAAGAAAGATACGAAAACGTTGTAAAAGGTCGCATTATAATTTCACAAGTTTTAATTTCTCAAGATATATCAAGGCCAGATCTAATATCGTTTGAAATACATGTTGTTCTTGTCGAAATACTTACTTGAAACAACTGTTGCTCTTTTAATTTTCAAAGCATAATCAGCTGTAGGTGGATTGATTAATGCTAAAAAAATGTACACAATGAGATTGTAGAATGTAACATATACAATGAAAATGTACACAAAAATAAAAGCTTGCTTAACAGGAGTGATTTGTTGACTCTCTAAAACTTACACAATTCGCAATTATTTCCTCCATAACCAGGAGGACAGAAGCATTTGTTTGGAGCCAAGCATTTTCCATATCCACATCCTCCCTGACAAATAGCTGTAAGTAGGTTGAAAAAGTTAAGAAAAGTCAATTACGCTATTTAAGAGTATTCAATATATATAGACGAGTTTCAGGGTGTTGGGCGCGCATCACTTTTCAAAAAAACTGGCAAGTTCCCCTCAAAGTAAACACACTGTTTAAATAAACGAAGTATAGATACAGTTTCTGGACGTTTAACACTGACTGTTATTCTGCTGTTGTTGGCTCACTAGCAAGTCTGTTTGCCATTGCTTACTTTGTGGAGAGCCCACCAACTCCTTTGCGAAATGATGCGCGCGCAACACCCTGAAATTCGCCTATCTGAACCCACAACTCAAAAGCGTATCCAAAACGTATGACCAACGTAAGCGTGCATATATTTTCAACATTTATCAGCAACTAACCTTCGCTGCACGATTTTTCAGTCCAACCAACTTTACAGTCACATGTTCTTTGCGTGTTGCACGCACCGCCGTTCATACAAGGAGGAAGACACACCCCTATAAAAAAACGATATATTTTCATTTTCATTCTAATATAAACTTAGTCAGTTGGAACAAGAAGGTTTAATACTATAAACTAAACTATACGATGTTTACATCGTAGTTCCACTACGCAGTGCATTTTTCTATACTTCCGAAACCCGCAAACAACGTTGTTGCTTCAACACTATATATACGGACACTGATGTAAACTATCATAGGTTCTATATAAGACTAAATCAATCAGCGATATTCGCGCATGACAATTGGGAAGTTAAGCAAATACAACGCGAACGTCAAGGACTGAAGGACAACGTCCTTAATACAATATAATTTTTCTCACACAACAAAGAAAATGAATAATTTTTAGTCCCAAGAGTAACCTTGACGCCGTCCCCGTTCTACGTACGTTAGTAGGGAGCTTAAGCAAATACAACTCGAACGCCAACGACGCCGTCCTTAATACAATAGAATTTTCCTCATACAACAAAGAAGATGAATAATTTTTAGTCCCAAGAGTAATCTTAACGCCGTTCCCGTTCTACATACAAAGTTATTCAGATCATTTTCACGTCTTTAGGACAACGTTAACTCGTGGAACGGCAAAACCCGTAGTCGAGTTGGACTTCAAACTATGCAACGAAATCCTTTTAGAACTAGCTCTATAAAGTTTTGGATGCAAAAAAACATAATTAGGTATTCAATACTACGCTTAGTAAATGATTCGTGGTTTCTGCTAGATACTGAACTTTACATTGCCGTCGTCGTCCTAGCTTGCTTAAGCTCCCAAATCAGATAATTTTCACGTCTTCAGGACAACGTTAACCCGTAAAACGGCGAAACCTGTTGGTTGAGTTTGACTTCAAACTACATGTATGCAACAACATCCTTTTAGAACTCTAAAGCTTCTGAATGTCGAAAAACAGACTTTAAGTATTCAATATTATGTAAATGGATTCGTGGTTTCTGTTAGATATTGAACCATAGTTAATAGAAGATATACATGGTTTGGAAGCTCACAAAAGTCATTGTTTTATGTTTTTGTTTAGGTTTATGGAAATTTTTGCACTTTCATTGGTTACTGAACATATTGTGTTTTCTGTATAATGAAGCAATCATCCAATAGCAACGTTTGGCTTCAATCACTCAACCGTACTGTTTAAATATTAATAAACCTAAAACAAAGGATTTGGCACCTTCGTGTACCTTTCAAGATGAATCGTAGCTTGATTGTTAACCGCTTTGAAGTTTGCCGGGTTTCCAAACCATGTATATTTTCTATTAACTATGATTGAACTTTAGATTACCGTCGTCCTAGCTTGTTTAATAATAAGCTCCTTAACGAAACAGCAGTAGTGAGCCAGGTACTCATGGGTGGTAAGGCAAATGCTGCACTTAAAAATTCCTGACAAATTTCTAAAAACCAATAAATTTGCAAACAAAAGGACTCACACCGATAATGTCTGTACGAATCTATCAAAGCTTTTTTTTTTTTGAGGGTTCAGTTTTCCGACAGTCTAATTTTCCCTCCCCATACTATGTACGCCAGCGTGTTATTGTATTAATTGTTCTGTTATAAACAAGTATTCTTGAGATTTCTATACGCCTGTAATGTTATAAAAACGCGACGTTACCTTTTTCACATTGCGTTCCAGTGAAGCCATTGGTACACGCACAAACATCAGGTGCCACACACGAGCCGCCATGCATACATTGCTTGGAGCATTGAGCTGCAATGAAGAAAAAAATCAGTACGTTTATTTAAACATTAAAAAATTCAGAAATGAATATCAGAGCCCAGCAAATGACTTTGAAACAAGACATAATAAAAAGAAAAGAAAATTTATTTACTGACGTTTCGTTGTTACATCACAACATCTTCAGAGCATTTAAACTATATTACAGTTGGTTCACTATATATACTACAAAGATATACTGGTTTAAAATTACAAGAACGGTTACAAAATTTAAAGTTCAAACGGACAAATGAACATCAAGAACAGACAACAGAGATTGAATATCAATAACAGACAACATACTTAAAATAGATCAAGAGGAGTTGATCTTATAGTGGCGTTAAGAACTGGATTAAGTTTGGAGATTAGAAGGCTTTCACGTATAAGTAGATCATATTCAGAAATGCCAGATGAAAGTATTTTAAAGTCAGAGGAGGAGACAGTGTGTTTGAGGAGATGTTTATGTGCAAGTATACTTGACATAGTTGATACAGAGCGATTCTTTCCAGTCAAAGGCGAGATACCCATATGCTCTGAGATACGTGTGTGAAAATGTCGGCGTGTTTGGCCAACATACAATGCACTACAGCATTGACACAATGCACTACAGCATTGACACTTAAACAATACACAACACGTGATCTCAGGTCAAATGGGATTTTGTCTTTGAAAGGAAAGAAACTAGAGAGACGGCAAGATGGACGGAAAACGACTCGTAGAGAGATATGTGGATAAGCAGAGGAGAGAATTTTATGGAGATGTGAGCGAATCTGTAAGCCATGATGACAGGTGAATGGAAGGCAGAAATAGACAGTCTTTTTAGCACATGTGTGAACTAAGTCTTGCGAAGTGTAAACTTTGTCAAGGAAGGTCTTAATACAACTGTCCAAGAGTACTGCAGGATAGCCATTGAGAGAGAATGTCTTTTTAAATCTTTCCATTTCAGAATGAAAAAATTCGTAAGAAGAGCAAATGTTTGCTCTACAAACATTTGCTCAAATGTTGACGTGTTTTTTTTGTTGTTGTTTTTTTTGCTCAAATGTTGTTGTTTTGCTCTTTTCGCAAATGTTTTGCTCTAACATTTGCTCTTCTTACGAATTTTTTCATTCTGAAATGGAAAGATTTAAAAAGACATTCTCTCTCAATGGCTATCCTGCAGTACTCTTGGACAGTTGTATTAAGACCTTCCTTGACAAAGTTTACACTTCGCAAGACTTAGTTCACACATGTGCTAAAAAGACTGTCTATTTCTGCCTTCCATTCACCGGTCATCATGGCCTACAGATTCGCTCACATCTCCATAAAATTCTCTCCTCTGCTTATCCACATATCTCTCTACGAGTCGTTTTCCGTCCATCTTGCCGTCTCTCTAGTTTCTTTCCTTTCAAAGACAAAATCCCATTTGACCTGAGATCACGTGTTGTGTATTTGTTTAAGTGTCAATGCTGTAGTGCATTGTATGTTGGCCAAACACGCCGACATTTTCACACACGTATCTCAGAGCATATGGGTATCTCGCCTTTGACTGGAAAGGATCGCTCTGTATCAACTATGTCAAGTATACTTGCACATAAACATCTCCTCAAACACACTGTCTCCTCCTCTGACTTTAAAATACTTTCATCTGGCATTTCTGAATATGATCTACTTATACGTGAAAGCCTTCTAATCTCCAAACTTAATCCAGTTCTTAACGCCACTATAAGATCAACTCCTCTTGATCTATTTTAAGTATGTTGTCTGTTATTGATATTCAATCTCTGTTGTCTGTTCTTGATGTTCATTTGTCCGTTTGAACTTTAAATTTTGTAACCGTTCTTGTAATTTTAAACCAGTATATCTTTGTAGTATATATAGTGAACCAACTGTAATATAGTTTAAATGCTCTGAAGATGTTGTGATGTAACAACGAAACGTCAGTAAATAAATTTTCTTTTCTTTTTATTATGTCTTGTTTCAAAGTCATTTGCTGGGCTCTGATATTCATTTTTAAATTGCGTTTTCCGCCTGGTGTGTCTATCGCTACAATATTAAAGAATTCAGTTAACATTTTAGCTTCAATCGATCATCAGAGGAAATTCCTTTTAAAACGCTTGAAACTAGGGCTGGTCAGCATACCTTGTTCACAATATTTTCCTTGCCAGCCAGATAAACATTCGCACTTGTCAGGCCAAATACAAGATCCTCCATTTTGACAAGAGTGACTACAAACAGCTGGATAGAGACATTGAAATTTAGTCTGATACAAGAATACATTACAACAGTAGTACAACAAAGTACCGCAGAATGCCGAAAGTAGCGCCCTCCCCCCCCCCCCCCGAAAGTAGCGACAAATTTCAGGTGTCTACAAAATTTCCGAAAGTAGCGCCCCCCTTCCCCCCCCCCCCCCCCCCCGCCCCCCATGTTTAATACAAAACGATTGGCTAAGTTCACAAAAAGAGTTGATATATATATATTATCATAGTCAATCGAGATATGGTCTGGAAACTCGGCAAACTTCAAAGCGCCTATAATGAGCTGTGATTTTATGTTGAACCGTACCTTACACCGTGCACATCCTTTGTTTTAGGTTTATTAATATTTAGATAGCACGGTTGAGTGATTGAACTGAAACGTTGCTATTGGACAATTCGTTCATTATACTAAAATACAATGTGTTCAGTGACCGTGCACCGTGCACAAAAATGCATAAAGGCGAACAAAAAGATAGACCAAAGACTTTAGCTGAGTTTCCAGACCATATGTCGATTGACTATGATATTATAAACAAAAATATTTGAGCTTTAGTATATAATTAAAAAACAAATCTATACCTTCTTCACATTTATTTCCAGTGTATCCAGAAGAACAATAGCACTTTCCATCGACACAAACTCCTCCATTCTTGCACTTAATGTTGCACGACGTAATTGCTGCAACAAGAAAAGAGACACGTTAGACTATGTGCACACGGTATCGTTTCTGAGCATTTTTGTATTGTTTCAAGTAATGAGCTGATTGTTCTCGATCCGGCCCTTGACAACAGTAAACAATACGAAAACGGTCGGAAACGTTACCGTGTGCAATTATCTTAGTTCACAAACTTACAGTAAATGCATAATTCACAACAAATCATAATTCTAACCCTAAGAATTCGCAGTTAAAGGTGATTTTTTACATTTCAAGATTAATCCATGGGCGCGTTTGTATTTCAGGAATATTTATGTTGGTGATTCAAAGAAAAATAATGAGGGAAACATAATTCTTGAATTTTACAATTTTAGAGTGGGTAATGAGAACCACATGCACTGTAAGAGTAAAGCCTAGTTCTCATATGTCGCTGACAGTCGCAGATCGTCGCCGATTTATGATTTAGATGCATGTTACGTAATAAAGAACAATGCAGAAAAGCACTGCTTTTCTGCATTGTTCTGTATTACTTAACATGCTGCTGCACTTCCTGTTTTAACATGCATCTAAATCATTAATCGGCGATGATCTGCGACCGTCGGCGATGTATGAGAACTGGGCTTAAAATATAGAGAAGTAATATATCATACACGAGGAGGAGTGTTTCATCAGAATATCCAAACACCGAGACGTTTGTTGAAAACCGAAGCCGAGGTTTGAACAAACTTCGAGGTGTTTGGATATCCTGATGAGACACTCCTCCGAGTGTATGATATAGTATTTCAAACAAATCAGTATTTTAAGAGAAAATCAAGGTAAAAGTTTGCTTAATTTATGTAATTTCTTCCTCCGATATCCAAACCACCGTCACGGTACTGATTTCCTTTGGGTTTTCCTCATGAATTATTAATGAGTTTGAGATATTTGAATAATACACGCAAATCGCCTCCGGCTATGTTGCGTATCAATTGACGACGCGGAATCACGATTATTATATAGAAGATTATGTATAACATCAAAAATACAGGTAAGAATCTGGTAAAAAAAGCCGAGAATCCGGACAAGAACGCTCAAAGTAGAGAACCATGCAACAACTCTACTCTCACGAGGTATTCAAAGTTGAGACAAATCGCCAACCATGCAGGCTTAACTTGACCCTAGACTTGCTCCAAGTCTGCCTCTTGTTGTTTCGAGACGGGTTTGTTTCGAGATGGGTTATGTTTTGATTTAAAGGTGTACGTGTGAAAAGTGGCGACGCGGGCGAGCAAAATGGCGAATATAAAAGGCGGTCGGCCACGGGAAGAAAAGCGGGCGAGCGAAAACCCGCGTTCGCTCGCCCGCTTTTCTTCCCGTGGCCGACCGCCTTTTATCTCGAAACAAACCCGTCGCGAAACAACAAGAGGCAGACTTGGAGCAAGTCTACCCTGACCCATGCTTTTCAAAAGTATATGGCACCCGACGTAAAATGCTCCAAGGCTCATAAAACTGAATGCACTGACGTTACCAAAGAACCACATAATACACTTGTAAACTCAAGCTTACTATATAAAATCATGCAGAATATCTCACCAACCTTGGGTACAGTCTGAGCCAGTCCATCCTTCACAACACTTTTTCACTTCTTGGTACCTTGTCTTGTAAACATTCTTCCGTATCATCCGTGTCAAGGTTAGATTTCTATTCAGACATGAATGACAAACTGGTTAATATATAGGGGGGAAACGAGTATTGAAGGTCTTGCATAATCTAATTTTCTCTCAGTCTTTCAGCGTTCGGCAGCTTCGCCGCACTTAAACTAAATGTTTAGACACCTTCGGTTCTGAATGTACCAAAAGTAAGTGTGTATGGTGTTTTCCCTTGAACCCTATACCACGACACTTATACATACTAGCAAATAGATATAAGGAATAGTCGATAATTTCTGTCGTACAAACCTGTGGACTTTGCAGTATTCGCTTCCATTCCACAACGGTACGCCATTTTCTGCTTCGCTACAGCGGACGATAATATCGTCTTTAACTGTCTGGTTAACACGAATCACTTCACGTTCGGCTTTGAGGTAGGGTTCACGATAAATACAGAAGTGTTGAACTGTATTCACGGTGGACGTTTCACTACGATTGGAGACCAATTCCTGATCGAGTTCGTCAAGTCTATAGAAAAGTAATATTCACAACAAAGCTCTAGTATCGTCGTCAAACTAAAGATTTAGAAACAAAGTGGTTCAACCGTGTACGATGAACATGATGAAGGAAAGTTAAAACTTACAATGCTAAACTCGCATCTCGTGGTTCTCTTTCCAAAGACTTTATTACGTGTATTAGCCAAAAAGCTAGAAGCAAACACGTTAGTTTCTTCTTCGCAATCATTTCTCACCGAGGATGAGGAATTCAAAACCTCGCCAATTGATGTCTTGTTCTTCTTGCTTCGGAGAAGATCAACGACACCGAACTCAAGCACTTCGTCTGTCAAAAATGGGCGTTGCACACACAACGCTTCGTTGTCGTAGAATTTTAAAGCTTCGCCTTCTATCGGAATATCATTATAATTAGAAAAGAAGAACGGTTTTGTGGTCTCGTGGGATGGACACACCCATATACAGTATATAGTCTGATTCAACGACAAACTTAGTAAACATGAGCATATAACAAAAGATGCTTTGTTTTCTCTTTTGTATTGGTATAATCGTAATCAGTTTGGTGGTCTTTGGTCATTGAAATTTAACCATCGTCACTCATACTTATGCAACAATAATAACCACAAGAATAAGGCCATGTGCACACGTGTGGATGGGGTCTAAAACATAGCAAGACAAAACCGGTATCCCTAGATCGTGTTTGGAAGAAGAGCGAGATCAAAGTATAATTATATAATTGTCAAAAATGATAATTTGTATTTGTTTTGAATTTTAGCTATAGTGTGTATCAAAAAAATTCGAACCCTTAGAAAATGAATTAGCACTCTTTTCAAACAACCTATTGTAGTAGTTTGAAAGCCCTAAACACTTCTGAGCCACGGATGCGTAAAAAAACACGGTCTTATACACCTGGGAAATTAAGATAACTTGAAGTGTATGCATGGTGAAAGTATTTAAAAGCTTTTTCTCTTCCTGTTTAACTTATGTCCTGATTAATTTATAACTCAGCGCTTTTAGGGCTTTCAAACTACTACAATAGGTTGTTTGAAAAGAATGCTAATTTATTTTCTAAGGGTTCGAATTTTTTTGATACACACTGTAGACCTCTTGCAGATGACGTCAAAACGGTGCATCTGGAGGACAACATCAAAGTTCCGACGTTCAACAAGCAAATAATGAATGAAAATTCTATAGTTTATAAGCATTTGTCCTCCACCAAGGGAATAAGTGCAAGTGGTCTATAGACCTCCTTTTAGCTATGACGTCAAAAAAATCATCTGGAGGACAACTTCAAAGCTCCAATGTTCAACAGAGTAAATAACCGAGAAAGCGTAAGATGTCTAATGATTTGATCACACACAACGTTCTTAAGGAATATCTTGTATATGGGATTTTCTAGATTATACAATGCAGTGGATTTGTTTTGCTCCATTTAATCGAATATATAAAGCGATGGACGCACCGTATGGACCACTTCTACATTAACGACTAATTTCAATATTCTTTTATGTACATTTTAAGCCTTTCTAGCCTCGTTTGTGTGCATTCTGCAAAAGAACCTTTCCAAAAAGGTTCATTCAGATGCACATAAAATAATATTTAAAATGAAGGCCATTATAGCATTGGTCTATAATTTTCTTGCAACTTGCAACAAATCACTGAATGTTGTAAGTTGCATAAAAAATTGCACCGGGTAACACCCCATAGCAACTTACGATTTTGTTATTTTTGCCCTGTTGCAAGTTGCAAGAAAAGTTGGATGTGTTCTACTTTTTGCTGCAACTTACAACAATAATCGCAAAGTTGCTGAACGCGTAACACCCTTCCTGCAACTTGCGATTTTTTTTTCACGAGTAAATTTGTTGTAAGTTGCAAGAAAAATCGCATAGTGTAACAGCACCTTAATAACACGTTCACCAGAAAACAAATTCAGTGCAAGGACTTATAGAACTAAATCATATATTTCAGTCGCAACTGATGGACCATGAAAAAAAAAGACTCCACAATTCTAACAGACACCAAATGTTAGCGCTTGGCACATTTTACATGGCGAGTTCGTGGTTTGTGATAGTGTATGTACACGTACTTGTGATATTTGTGTGTGTGTTCCTGTCCACATGTCCACATGTCCACGTCTATAGCTATGTCTATGACTCTACCTATTCGTGTGCCCTTATGTGATTGATTACACGACACGACACGACACGACACGACACGACACGACACGACACGACACGACACGACACCACACAACACAACACAACACAACACAACACAACACAACACAACACAACACAACACAACACAACACAACACAACACAACACAACACAACACAACACAACACAACACAACACAACACAACACAACACAACACAACACAACACAACACAACACAACACAACACAACACAACACAACACAACACAACACAACACAACACAACACAACACAACACAACACAACACAACACAACACAACACAACACAACACAACACAACACAACACAACACAACACAACACAACACAACACAACACAACACAACACAACACAACACAACACAACACAACACAACACAACACAACACAACACAACAACAGGGCACGAACAACACAATACGACACAACACGACACGACAGAGAAAATTAAATGACATTGGGGATGTGTTACAACAACTTAAACTAGAATTGTGAAAATGTTACAATTAACAAGCAAACATTTAAAAATACAAATTTTTAAAAATACAGAAATTCTTTTTAAAAAATACAGAGTAAAATAATAATCTTTATTAAATTAATGTACTACAAAATTAGTCTGACTGCATGAGTCCAACGTTTTTGCATTAGAAGTTCACACGTCACTCAACGTTGACGAATTTATTGTTTTTAACACCAAATATGCAAATTAAACTACAGTAAACTAAGCTTAACAACATTACAGTCCAAAAATCCAACTAATAACAACCAAATAAGAGTTTTTCTATTATCCAAGGCTTAAGTTTACGACAACGTCTTGACAAAAACCTATACAAGTACGCCAAAATGAATTAAATAGTCACATAATACTTTCTACGAATATAATTGTCCTCAAAAAATATATACAAATTAAATTGTTTAAACAAAAAATACGTTATAGATCGTTTTCATCTGACGTCACAGCAGCCATATTGGTGTACCAAAACAATAAAATGGCGGCCATATTGGTGTACCATATTTATCCTGTGGGAATTTAGCTCTATTCTTATTCAAATATTTCGTATTGTTTCACCGCCACAATGGGGCCACTGATCACGTGAGTGAAAACGATCTACAGTGTGTATCAAAAAAATTCGAACCCTTAGAAAATGAATTAGCATTCGTTTCAAACAACCTATTGTAGTAGTTTGAAAGCCCTAACCACTTCTGAGCCATGCATGGATGCGTAAAAAAACACGGTCTTATACACCTGGGAAATTAAGATAACTTGAAGTGTATGCATGGTGAAAATATTTAAAAGCTTTTTCTCTTCTTGTTTTAAACTTATTGCTGATTAATTTATAACTCAGCGCTTTTTGGGCTTTCAAACTACTACAATAGGTTGTTTGAAAAGAATGCTAATTCATTTTCTAAGGGTTCGAATTTTTTTGTATACACACTGTATACAAAAAACCTATACAAAAAATTGGTGGTATTTTAATATTAATGTTTAGTACCTCGTCGTTAATCTAAGATTTTTACATCAAGACTCTGCATGTACATAGAATACTAATGTGCGCAAATAGTGCGGTATAAGGTGTATAATCCCGTAGGATTTTTGTCCTAAAGTTCATTTTTTTTCTTTTTGTAGTTGACTATCGGAGACATGGCAAATAGGAGTGACTTGAAGATCTTTACTGACCCTGATCCTAGCCCGAATAGTGTGGTATGAAGTGTCATCAAAACAGATTTCGTAGGATTTGCATGCTAAAGTTGATTTTTTTTCTTTTTTCAGTTTTTTTGAGTGGACTAGGAATCACATCAGATAATGCAGTTCAAATTTTCCGAGCTCTCAACCCCCTGTATATCGAAAGGTCGAAAATTTGAAGCCCATCGTTTTCTGATAGTTCGATATCTAGTCAACTCAAAAAAAAAATCAACTTTAGCATGAAAATCCTATGGGAGCGGTTTTCATGATACTTCTACCACACTAAAATGTAAATCAGGTCTTACAACCAAAATTAACACACAACATATAATTGTTGCAAGAAAACGCAAGTATTCAGATTTCTATTCAAATGTCTTATTAAGTGAACTCTCTCCTTACAACAAATAATGTATAACTGACAACATATCGTGCACAACATAAAATAACAGTCGTATATACATGCATCATAGTTTCTAGAATTAAGGTGTCTGAGAACGCAGCCAAACCCTTTGTTCTATGTTTTTGCTCACGTTTGCGCACTTTCACAGTTACAAAACGCATAGAATTTTCTGTATAATAGAGCAGTCATCCAATAGCAACGTTAGGGTTTAATTAATTTTGTTTAAATAAGCCTGAAACAAAAAAATGTGCACCTTTGGGTCCCTTTCAATATGAATCGTATAGGTAAAAAATATATCCTCTAGCACCTTAATTGTATAAAACTGTTTCTCCTTTCAACAGCAAAGTAAAGTAAAGTAAAGTAAAGTAATATACTTCTTGTACATTACTCTTCCATAACCATATATAACCACAAGCATAACA